>PVKS010001555.1:106467-138806 GCA_004027875.1 Aplodontia rufa | reverse complement strand
GCTTGCCTGGCATGCGCAAGTACACGGGTTCAAACCCCAGCACCCACGTACACAACTAAGGGTTAGAGCAACGAAAGCCATGTGAAAAACTCAATTTAAAAAAAAAAAAAGTCTTCTGGTCGAGGTTATTGGGTCTTCTAAGTATAGAATCATGTCATCAGCAAATAGAGACAACTTGACTTCCTCTTTTTCTATTCGAATTCCTTTAATTTCCTTGTCTTGCCTGATAGCTCTGGTTAGGGTTTCAAGGACTATATTGAATAAGAGTGGTGAAAGTGGACAGCCTTGTCTTGTTCCTGAATTCAGGGGAAATGCTTTCAGTCTTTCTCCATTGAGGATATTGTTGGCTATGGGTCTGTCATAAATGGATCTTACATAAAGTATCTTCCCTTTATCCCTATATTCTCCAGAGTTTTGAGCATAAAATGGTATTGAATTTTATCAAAGGCTTTTTCTGCATCAATTGAGAAGTATGATTTTTATTTTTAATTCTGTTTAAATGGTGAATTACATTTATTGATTTGCATAGGTTGAACCACCCCTGTTTTCCTGGAATGAAGCCCACTTGATCATGATGTATTATCTTTTTAATGTACTTTTGGATCTGATTAGCTAGAATTTTATTAAGGATTTTTGTGTCTATGTTCATCAGGGAAATTGGTCTGTAGTTTACTTTTCTTGATGTATCTTTGTTGGGTTTTGGTATCAGTGTTATATTTGCTTCATAAAAAGTGGGAGTGCTCCAACTCTTTCAATTTCATGGAAAAGCTTGTAGAGAATAGGTGTTAATTCTTCTGTAAAAATTTGGTAGAATTCTGCCATGACTCCCTCAGGTCCTGGGCTTTTCTTTTTTGGAAGGTCTTTGATTGCTGCTTCAATTTCGCTGAGATAGGTTGGTTTCGATTTTCAACGTCTACCAATGTTAATATGGGAATGTTGTATATGGCCAATGTACATGTACACAATGAAGTGTTAGAGCAATGAAAGCCACATGAAAAACTAAATGGAATTCTCTGTTTCTCTCTTTCACTGTCCCTCTCTCTTTATTTAAAATAAAAAATAAATAAGAGTTCATACCCAGAGTTTGTTTTTTTTTTTTTTAATAAAGAGAGAGGGACAGTGAGAGAGACAGAGAAAGAGAGAATCAACTTTATTTTAGTTTTCACATGGTCTTAGTTGCTCTAACACAGTTGTGTACGTGGTGCTGGGGTTTGAACTCGGGTCCTCGTGCTCGCCAGGCAAACACCGAAACCGCTGAGCCACTGCTCCAGCCCCCAGAGTTTGGTTTTTAAATAGCCTGCTTCAACAAAAGGAACTAGGGCTCCTTAGATGGCCAAGCCTGAGAAAATTCAAGATGAGCCAGGAGCATCTTGTAGTGCTGGATAGTAAAGTGTTTTTTTTTTTTAATTATGTGTATATATATACATATATACACATATGTAAGAATGTATGTATACATGTGTATGTATGTGTGAATATATAAATATGTGTGTGTAGAGAGAGTGTGTTTTATGTCAAAAGAAAGCAGGAGACAGTGTTTTATGTCAAAAGAAAGCAGGACCAGCCTTTGAGAGATTCTAGTCACTAAAACTAGAAGACTGTGAGCAACAAAATCAACTATAATAGTAATGGATCATAACTCAAAAAATATAATAAATATCCATGAGTCCATTCTGATATAAGTAAATGATTGAAAGAATAAATGAGATAGAAGGAAAAGTCAATTAATGAATATAGAAGGAATGAGGAAAACAACAGATCACTATTAGAATGCCACAGGATTCTGCAACCAGGATCTACAAATAAATGCTGAAGGATATGTATATAGCCTCAAAGTATCCTCCTCCCAATGTTTGTTACTTTTTTTTTTTTTTAAGAGAGAGAGACAGTGAGAGAGACAGAGAAAGAGAATCAACTTTATTTAGCTTTTCACATGTCCTTCGTTGCTCCAACACTTAGTTGTGTACGTGGTGCTGGGATTTGAATTCGGGTCCTCGTGCTCACCATGCAAGCACCGAAACCACTGAGCCACTGCTCCAGCCCCTGTTTGTTACTTACTGTCATGATTTTAAAATATGTCCAGAAATTGTTACTCATAGTAGGAAGTGGAGCTTAATCCTCCTCCCCTTCAGAGTGGGCTAGACTTAGTGACTCACTTCTAACAAACTGAGTTTATAGAAAGGGAAAAGAGTAGTAACTTTCTAGAGGAGAAAACTGGCAGGCAGCATCTGAATCAATCAATCAAGTTAGCATAATCAGTAACAAGACATCATACGTCATACCCTGATATGAAGCAATGAGAAGAGCACTTTACCTATGTGATATTCTTCCATAATATCCATAGCACTGGTCTTCAGAAGTGTCCAGATGATGACATGAGGCAATACTGAACAACTGTCACAGATGGGGGAGACTAAGGAGGCATGATAACTAAATGCAGCCTGCTATCCTAGATTGGACCCTGAACAGAAAAAGGACTTAGTTGAAAAACTGATGAGATCTCAGTAAAGTTAGTAGCTTAGTAAGTATTGTGCCAATGTTAATTTCTTAGTTTTAATAAATACACGGTGGTTATGTAAGATGAACTTCAGAAGAAACACAGGGTGAAGGGAACAAGGAACTCTGTTCTGTCTCTGTCTTTTCAATTCTTTTGTAAATCTCAAATTACTTCAAAGCAAAAAATACTTTAAAAAGTCCTAATACCATCCCCTCTATCCTTTTTTTTTTTTTTTTTTAAAGAGAGGGACAGCGGGAGAGAGAGAAAGAAAGAATCAATTTTATTTAGTTTTTCACGTGGCCTTTGTTGCTCCAAAGCTTCGTTGTGTATATGGTGCTAGGGTTTGAACTCACATACTTTCTCATGCCAGGCAAGCGCTGGAACTGCTGAGCCACCATTCTAGCTCCCCCCCATCCTTTTACACACTACAAAATAAATAAATAATATACCTCACAATTTTTTAAAATTCCTCAAAAGGTGGGTTTTAATTTTAAAGAATAGCATATGTCATGCTGAACAGTGCAGAATAGCTCTTTTTTTTTTTTTAATAGAGGGAGAGTGAGAGAATCAACTTCAGTTTTTCATCTGGTTTTCATTGCTCCAACACTTAGTTGTGTATATGGTCCTGAGGTTTGAACTTGGGTCCTTTTGCATGCCAGGCAGTCATGATAGCATTGAGCTACCGCTCCAGCTCCTAGGTCATCATTTTGTGTTAGAATTTTTGCAAGCTCTGTAGGAGTTGAAGATTGCCAGATTTTTAAGGATGATGAATAACAAAGTTACAGTGTATATATATTTTTCATTTGAATTGGTGTACTGCCTTGGATAATAAAGTCAAGTGCATTTTCAGCAGCATTGTGTTAGATGATCTCTAGATACTTCAATAGAGTGAAAAACATTTCATTGAAGCTCTAAACTCTTTGTTTAAATTATTTATTTTCTTTCCCCAGATATAAAGACCTGATGCCACATGATTTGGCTAGAGCAGCACTTTCGTAAGTAAATACCATTTCATTTTTATCTATATTTCATTAAAGGAAGTTTTTCCAATTTTCACACTTGAAGTAGCATGTTCCATAGAATTTTGACATGTAGGACATATTTTTATGTGATAAGAAAAATATTGATCAACTTCTACAGGATTAATTTATTTTTCATGGTGCTGGAACAGTAGCTGGGTGGTTATGATGCTCGCCTGGCATGCATGAGGACCCAAGTTCAAACCCCAGCACCACATACACAACTAAGTGTCAGAGTAACAAAGGCTACGTGAAAAACTAAATAAAATCCATTCTCTTTCCCTTTCTCTCTCTCTCACTGTCCCTGTCTCTTAAAAAAAAACAGAATTTTTATTCTTCATTCTTCATTTTAAGTGTGTGGAGCAGCTTATGAATGTCAGCAGTCTTTTTTTTTTTTTTTTTTTTGTACTGGGGATTGAACCACATTCCTATCCTTTTTTTTTATTTTGATACAGGGTCTTGCTAAGTTACTTAGGGCCTCGCTAAATTGCTGAGGCTGGCTTGGAAATTGCAATCCTCCTGCCTCAGCCTCCCAAGTCTCTGGGATTACAGGCGTGTGTTACTGTGCCCAGCTAGCAGTCTTTATTTTGCATGCTTATCATGCATTCTGTTTTGGCATGACAGTGTTCTTTAATGAGTACCTGGCTAGCCCCTGTACTAGACTGATCAACTTGAATACAATATACATATATATAGTTGATGATTATCTTAGTTAAGAACTTAATTACTATGTAAAGATAGCAGAACAGATTATATAGAGATTGTCCTAGAAAGAAGACTAGTAAGAAGCCTGAAAATTCATGTGTAAATCAAGTAAAAATATAAAATTATGAGCCATGCATGGGGTGCACACCTGTAATCCCATAAACTCAGGAGGCTAAGGCAGGAGGATCACAAATTCTAGACCAGCCTGGGCAATTTAGGGAGACCTTGTCTCAAAATAAAAATAAAAATAAAAAAACTGGGGCTGGGAAAAAAAAAAAAAGCTGAGGCTAGAGTGGTAGCTCAGCGATTGGAGCACTTGCCTGGCATGTGTGAGGACCCAGGCTCAAATCCCAGCACCACATACACAACTAAGTGTCAGAGAAATAAAGGCCAGATGAAAAAAAAATAAAATTGAGTCTATCTTCCTCCCTTTCTCTTTAAAATAAATAAATAAATAAAAAACAAATGAAAGGATGGAGAATATAGCTCAGTGGTAAAGCACCCCTGGGTTCAGCCTCCTGTACTGGGTAAAGATGTGATTAAATGAGCCTGAGATTAATAATTTGGTGAGAGTCATAAAATAGCTGTTTATAGGGTGGAAATAGCATATAAGGCATTATCATTTTTATTTTCCAATGATACTTTGCCTTAGTGTATTCAAGTAGTTACAGTTCTTTCTTAGCTGGAAAAAGCCTGTCAGTTGACCTTTCTGCCCATTATAACTCCCTTTTTTTTTTTAAGAGAGAGAGTGAGAGAGAATCCGTTTTATTAGTTTCTTCATCTGATTTTTATTTGTCTGACACTTAGTTATGTATGTGGTGCTGGGGTTCTAACCTGGGTCCTCATGCATGCCAGGCAACCACTTTACCACTGAGCTACCACTCCAGCGCCACGTTCTAACTCTTAAAGCCTTTTTTCCCCTGCCATTAAGTGAGTGTATTAAGTGAGTGTAAGCAGCAGTTGCATTTCTTTCCTTACTATCTATTTATTCTATTTTCATAGTAATCATTTCCACTTTCATTTCTTTATAGTAATCATACAACCGTACTTCGGAAGTTTCTCTTAGTAGTGACTGTGATCACTGAATGAAATGCATCATTCTTCTTTCCTGAGGCCTCTGTCTCTTTCTGTTCTACAGCATTTAACACAGTAAACTACACCTGAAACTGGTCTTTTTACTACTACTTCTTGTTGGGTTTTTTGTTTTTTTTTTTAAAGAGAGAAAATCAGCTTCATTTAGTTTTTTGTGTGGCTTCCATTGCTCCAACACTTCGTTGTGTACATGGTGCTGGGGTTTGCACCCACGTCCTTGCGCATGCCAGGCAAGCGCTGTAACTGCTGAACCACCACTCCAGCCTCATCCTTTCACTTCTTAATGTTATGCCTTCATGATTTTTCTTCCATCTCTGATTTTTGTATATTCCTCTGCCAAACTCCCTTTTTTTTGAGATGGATCCTTGCCATCTTGCCCAGGGTGACCTCAGACCCCTGGACTCAAGCCATCCTCCTGCCTTTGCCTCTGGGGTAGCTGGTACTACAGGTCTGTGTCACCATACCTAGCTGCTTCTCTACTTTTAAAAAACTGTATCTTATTTATTTATTTATGGTATTGGGGATTGAATCCAGGGGCATTCTACCACTGAGCTACAACCCCAAGTCATTTTTATTTTTTATTTTGAGACAAAGGTCTGACTAAGTTTCTTAGGACCTAAGTTGCTGAGACTAGCTTCAAACGCGCGATCCTGGGGCTGGAGTGGTGGCTCTGCCATTACAGTGCTTGCCCTGTATGCACAAGGACACAGGTTCGAACTCTAGCACCACATACACAATGAAGTGTCAGAGCAACGAAAGGCATGTGAAAAACTAAATAAAATTGACTCTCTCTCTCTCTCACCGTCCCTCTATCTCAAAAAAAAGAAAAAAAAGCGCAACCCTCCCGCCTCAGAATCCAAAGTAGTCACTGAGATTCCAGATTCTTTTTCTCTTTTTTAAAGGTATTTTGCAAGTTTTGGTGCTTAGGAGTTTGTATTTCTCTGTATGAGCCTTTTCCATTAAAAATCTTGTCTACTAGGGCTGGGATATAGCTCAGTGGTAAAGTGTTTGCTTAACATGCTGAGGCCCTCAGTTCAATCCCCAGCACTGGGGGTAAAAATTAATCTGCTTAACCTTTATTTATATAATGTAGAGGACTCTCAGATCTCTAGATTTGACCTCTTTTCATACATACTTCAAACTTGGCAAATCAAAATAAAAAGTGACTTTTCTCCAAAGCCAGCAAAGCTAGAAGTGCCAAACTTATGCTGGCTGTGGTAGCATGTTCCTGGAATCCCAGTGGCTCAGGAGGCTGAGGTAGGAGGATCTCAATTTCAAAGCCAGTCTCAGCAAATTAGTGAGGCCATAAGCAACGAGTGAGACCCTGTCTCAAAATAAAAAATAAAATGGGCTAGGGATGTGGTTCAGTGTTAAATGCCCATGGATTCAATCCCTGGTACCAAATAAATAAATAAAGTCAAACATATGGTAAGATCGAAATAACACAGTAAATCTCTAAGTACCCTCCATCTGGATTTTTTCTTTTAAAGAGAGAGGGACAGTGACAGAGAGAGAGAGAGAGAGAGAGAGGGAGGAAAAAAAGAGGATCAATTTTATTTAGTTTTTCATGTGGCTTTCATTGCTTCTATACTTTGTTGTGTATGTGGTGCTGGGCTTTGAACCCGCATCCTTACACATACCAGGCAAGCACTGTAACCACCGAGTCACTGCTCCAGCTCCCTCCATCCAGATTTAATAATTGTTACCTTTTTGTCATATTTGCTTTATCTATATGGTTTGGACCATTTTGATAGTAGCTCTAGACATCATGACTATCAAGCCCTAAATTTATCTTCTAAGAAAAAGAAATTTCTCTGCTAAAAGCACAAGCATTACCATTTTTAAATTAATAATAATGATTCCATGTCTAGTTCATATTTAAGTGCCTCTCAATTGTTCCAAGAATATCTTTATTTAAAAAATTTTTTTTTCAAGCCAGGAATCCATCAAAGTTAATATTACAAAAAGACATGTTCTTTAGTCTTTTTTTTTTTTTAAAGAGAGAGAGACAGAAAGAATCAATTTTTATTGCGTTTTTTCACGTGGCTTTTGTTGCTCTGACACTTAGTTATGTACGTGGGTGCTGGGGTGTGAACCCATGTACTTGTGCATGCCGGACAAGTGCCGTAACCACTGAGCCACTGCTCCAGCCCCCACATTTCTGTTTTTGTACAGATATGCAGCATAGCTTGTTCAAATATCTTATGAAGTATCTTGCAACTGTATCTGATAAATATTAACATTTTGCATTTTTGTTCTATGGTTCTAACACATGAGTTTGTCTACTTTACTCCCAAGCCTGGGTTTAGGTACAGCCTCCACAAATAAGGGATACCATTCGGCCCTTGCCTCTCTGGATTTGGCTAACTTCACTCAGCATGATTTCTTCCAGTGCCATCCATTTACCTTCAATAGATATAATATCATTGTTTCTGATAGCTGAGTAGAACTCCATTGTATATGTATACCAGAGCTTTTGGATCCATTCATCCATCTGGGTTGGTTCCATATTTTAGTTACCGTAAATTGAGCTGCTATGAACATGGATTTTGCTGTGTAGCTGTAATGTGCTGATTCTAACTCCTCTGGGAAAATACCCAGAAGAGGGATAGCTAGGTCATATGGTGGACCCAACCCTAATTTTTTGAGGAGACTCCACACTGCTTTCCAGAGCAGCTGGACCAGTCTGCAATTCCACCAACAGTATGCTCGTGTTTCTGTGTCCCCACAACCCCTCCAGCATTTGTTATTGTTTGTATTCTTCATCTTTGCCAGTCCTACTGGAGTGAGATGAAATCTTAAGGTAGTTTTGACTTGCATTTCTCTGATTGCCAGTGATTTAGAACACTTTCTCATGTATTCATTGGCTTGCTCAATGCCCTCTGCTGAGAAGTTTCTGTTTAGCTCTTTGGCCCATTTATTGATAGGATTGTTTGTGTTTTTGTTATTGAGTTTTTTGAGTTCTTTGTAAATTTTGGATATTAGTCCCCTGTCAGAGGGATCACAGGACACGATTCTGTAGGTTGTCTCTCTACTGTTTTGACTGTTTCCTTAAGTTTTTAGTTTAATGGCATCCCACTCATTGATTTTTTTTTTTTAAAGAAAGAGAGAGAGGGGACAGAGAGAGAGAGAGAGAGAAAGAGAGAAGCAATTTTTATTTAGTTTTTCTTGTGACTTTCATTCCTCAGACACTTGATTGTGTATGTGGTGCTTGGGTTCAAACTCGCGGACTCACGTATGCCAGGAAGCGCTGTAACCACCGAGCCACTGCTCCAGCCCCCACTCACTGATTTTTGACTGTAATTCTTTCACTTTAGGAGTCTTGTTGAAGAAGTCATTGCCAACTCCCATATGCTAGAGTGTTGGTCCTAATTTTTCTTCTAGCAGTTGTATTGTAGCTGGTTTAATTCCTAATTCCTTGATCCATTTAGATTTGATTTTTTGTGCAAGGTGAGAGATAAGGATCTAATTTCAATTTTCTGGAAGTGGCTGTCCAGCACCATTTGTTGAATAGGCTGTCTCTCCTCCATGTTATATTTTGACCCCCTTTGTCAAAGATCAGATGTTTAAAGATTTGTGGGTTTGTCTCAGAGTCTTCTATTCCATTGGTCTTCATTCCTATTGTGATACCAGTACCATGCTGTTTTTAATACTATAGTTCTATAGTATAATGGTAGATCTCGTTTTGCAAAATCACCTGTTTTGTGTTAAAGCTTACCTTTTGAAGGAAGTGCAGTGTTTTTTTGTTTTGTTTTTGTTTGTTTTCTGATACTGGGGATTGAACCCAGGGGTACTTTACCACTGAGCTGCAGCCCCAGCCATTTTTATTTTTTTTATTTTGAGACAGAGTCTCCCTTAGTTGCTGAGGCTGGTCAAGGCAATCCTCCTATCTCAGCCTTCCACGTCGCTGGGATTTTTAAGCGTGTGCCACCACTCCTGGCTTACAGCAATGTTCTATGTGATGATTCTGGCACTACCTTCATGCATGAAGTATTTCTTTGTTTTGGATTTCTTCTTTTAGGGGTTTATTGCATCGGACCAGTGTCCCAACAGAAGTTGTTGAGTATATCATTTTTGGCACAGTTATTCAGGAAGTGAAAACAAGCAATGTGGCCAGAGAGGTGAGTAAAACAAACTTTATATTATTTGAAGAAATTGATAGGAGCTGGAGATAAGCTCAGTGTAAAGTGCTTGCCTAACATGGGTGAGCCCCTCAGTTCAATCCCCAATCCTGCCAAAAAAAAAAAAAAAAAGATTAATAAGAGAATCAATTTTAATTTTGGTTAATAGAATTTGCTTTTTGAAAGTCTTTAAAATCTACTAAGTAAACTTATATTTGCTAAACATGTGATTGTACAACTTAAAAATGTGTCATTTAATATTTAAAAGAATTACACGCCAAGTATGTACACTTAATATATATTCATACTTTAAATAAATCAATTATTTGAACAGTTTAAATTGTCTCTCATGTTAGGAAAATAGAGATTATGGCAATGTATGACTGATATTACTTTTTGTAATATTAGACATCATGGTTCTAAATAATTTAAAAGTTCAACATTTTGCAAAGAATTAATAATTTGGTTTTGTAATTTCAGGTAACCTTGCTTATGTATTTGTTTGTTCCTGTTGAGCAGATGACACGTAGGCAGTATTTTTTTTTTAACAACTATTTCTTAGGCATTAACTTTTACCCCAGTTGGCTCTACTCCACGTAGAGTTTATTGGGCAGCTGAGATAATGTTAGACCTTGGAACGTCTGTGATGTGTCCCACAGGCATTTCATAGTGAATAATCCAAACACGTTTTCTGGGCTTGTTTCAATTTGAAAGCCAGTATTTGGTTAATGTTGGCTCCAAAGCACATTTCGGCATGTTAAAACATTTACCTTATTTCTGGTCTGTGCTTGTGTTTCTGAACTCTGTAGTTGTGAGGGTAACAACTTCCGTTGCTGTCAGCCAAGAGAAGAGGGCACCTGAGCAGGACTTGAAGTGTTTGTCCTGCTTTACTATTTTACCCTTCCTTCAGTAGACATTGAAACTGCTGAAGGCCTGTCACCACTTAAGCCCTCAGAAACTGACTGTAGTTGTTGAGGGACAGATGCAAAATGAGGACAGAAAGAGGTTTTTGTTTCTCTCTTGAAATTTTTTCTCTCTTCCTATTTCTGAATGTATCAAATGAGACAGTTTCATGAGTACGTAAGGCCATCACACTATTCATAATACATTTCAACTCTTAAATTCTGAAAATAAAGTGACCTTTATAAAAGTACTTAAAAAGTAAATTTTAGCCAGGCATGGTGGCTCACACCTGTAATTCCAGGGAGTTGGGAGACTGAGGCAGGAAGATCATGAGTTCAAAGCCAGCCTCAGCAACTTAGTGAGGCCCTGAGTAACTTAGCGAGACCCTGTCTCAAAATAAAAATTAAAAAGGACTGGGGGTGTGGCTCAGTGGTTAAACGTTGCTGAATTCGGTCTCTGGTATCCAGAAAAAGTAAATGTTAAATCTGTTTCAGTTTTCTCAATAACTATGTTCTTTCCCAAAACTAAATCCATGATTTTTTGTGTGAATTTTTTTCTTGCAAATTTTACAGCCATATGCAAATCTAGCTATTGATTGACAGGGGATAATTCTCTCTCTCTGCCCTAATACCAGTCATATTGTGCTCCAGGTAGTTTTTGCATTGGCTGCAAGGAAAGGTTGAATTGAGGGCATACTTATAAGAATGTTACTTTAAAATTGAATTATAACTGAAAAAAAAAGCATAATTTCTAGCTAAAGAATTTCTTTAGAACCTGTTGTCTGTGTTAATAGTACTAACATGAGATCCTAAAAGGCTTCTCGTGAACCTGACTTTGCCGAAACATCCCAGCATATTTCCCTGATCTCCAGCTTTTAACTAAGTGGCATCTTCCTTCTTTCCCCTAAGCATCTTGAGAACTATTCAAACTTTAAATAGAAGCATCTGGACAAGGGTCACCAGTTACCTCTTCTATTTAAAGCTGCTTCAGTCCGAGTCAGCTGGGGCCAAGGGCACCACATGCTGGAAGGGCCCTCATGAGTATCAGGCCATTATGATGTGAATGCCCCTTACACTTGCCCCTCTGTGGGATTCTTCTCCCCTGCTCCCTGAACACTTGCATTGTCTCATTTTTGGATCTGCTTATGTTGAGAAGTTGGTGTGCAGTTAGTTGCCAGGCAGTAGTTTTTAACAAAGTTGATGGGGCCCTTAGTATCAGTACCACCTGTAAAGACCAGAATAAAGCTGTGTTGCATGTATGCTACTGTACACATTTCTGTTTCTGAAGATGATGGCAAAGAGTATAGAAATAGCATAATTGTGAAGGTAAGCATCAGTTAAGAAACACAGAACCTCTTTATTTAATTTTGGTAACATTTATTTTACCAAAGTATAGGAGAGTTTGTATTGTGAGGATAAATAGTTTCAATTGGTTTTGTTTTGTTTCATTTTGTGATGCTGGGATCAAATCCAGGACCTGACCACATCCCCAACCCTAACTAAAAAGACCACTGAAAAATGAATTCCTTATTTATCTCAAGAATTTACTGATGGTCCTGCAAAGTACAGCCAATGTTGTTGTTGTTTTTGTTTTTTTGTTTTTTTAAAAAGAGAGGGACAGTGAGGGAGAAAGAGAGAGTCAATTTTATTTAGTGTTTCATGTGATGGCTTTCATTGCTCTGACACTTTGTTGCATACGTGGTGTTGGGGTTCGAACCTGTGCCATTACACCTGCTTGGCAAGGGTGTAACCAGTGAGCAACCATTCCAACCCTGTTTTTTTGTTTGTTTGTTTCTTTTTCTTTTTCTTTTCTTTTTTCTTTCTTTTTTTCAGTTCTGAGGATTGATCCCAAGACCTTACACATGCTAGCTTTATCTTTAACACTGAGCAGCACGTTCAATCCCTAAAAATAAATTTCTTACAATGGGATTCTGATTTCATAGGAAAGAATAAGGGGAGTTGGAGTTTCATTTTTTGTTTTGTTTTACAGTGCTAGGGCTTAAATCCAGGCCTTCATGTGCTGAGCAGGCTTTCTACCACTGACCTACACTCCCAGCCCTGGAACTTTATTTTTAAAGTGAAGCTGTAGGGCTGAAGTAGTGGCTCAGCAGTTGGAGTACTTGCCTGGCATGTGTGAGGATGCGGGTTCAAACCCCAGCACCATGTACACAGCTAAGTGTCAGAGAAACAAAGGGCAGATGAAAATGTAAAGTTGATTCTCTCTTTCTTGCTTGCTTGCTTTATTTATTTATTTTTTTAAAGAGAGAGAGGGACAGTGAGAGAGAGAAAGAATCAACTTTATTTAGTGTTTCATGTGGCTTTTGTTTCAGGCAGTTTTCTAAAGTTTCTTTCATGGAATTGAACTTCTCTGTATTTGGCAAGTCTTCCACTTCTGCCTTGGGTCTGAGTATGGTGTCTGAGAGAGACTGAGTGGCAGTGAGAAGAGAGATGAGGATAAAGTGGGCCCGAGTGGGAACTGTTCATGAATGGTCAGTTCTTTAGAAACATTTTAATTTTTGTTGACTTTTGCTTTGGTTCTAAGCTTTATAACTACTAGGACACAGATCATGAGAACTCCATAGTGTATTTCATTGTTCCTTTAGTTGTACTGAAAATTAAATATGTTGAAATCAAATCGAATCCTTGATAGTTCTGAGCAAAGCATTGCTAAGAAATTAGATGAGATAGAAGAGTATTATAGTTTTGAATACTGAACTAGAAACTGGCTACCAAGAATTTGCAGAGTGCCGAGTATTAAAATAGAACCCCTTCCCAATTCACAGTGCAGAGAGTGCTCAAAGCCTCATTTACATGATGAATTTCCTTTGTAAGTGATCACTCATTCACTGTGTTTCCTGAAGGCCGCCCTTGGAGCTGGCTTCTCTGACAAGACTCCTGCTCACACTGTCACCATGGCTTGCATCTCTTCAAACCAAGCCATGACCACAGGTATGTTTAAATGGAAGCTGAAGGTGCATGTTAATTTTTCTCCTTTCTCCTTTACAGCATTAAAAAAGTAATCTCAACAGAAGTAAATGATTAGCACAGATCTTTTCATTTTAAAAATAAGGTCACATTAAAAATTTGGGGTACTTTACAGTAGTTCTCAGTCTTTTTCTTCTCTCTACATGTGAGGCAAACAGCCTTTGATGTAGCTCCTCCACCAGTAGTGTGGCTGGTTGCAGCTCTGGAGGAGCATGTCTTTTTCTAGATGCTTCGGAACCAGGGGCAGGAAGAGTTTATAACCTCCTGGATTTTAAACCTAGTTGATTCTGTTACGATGCTTCCCCACAAAGATAGGGTCCTGCCACTGCTGCCGCCACCACTACCACTATAGTTGCATAGTTGTAAACCCCTGCTTTGGCAGAACTCTTGTCTTCTCTTTCTCTCATCATCATTGGCATTTCATAAATCTTATGTCTTCTAACAAACTTCTAACAAATTGTGGGACATTTTATGGAAGGGCTGTTAATGTGAAGAGGCATGAAACCTGAAAAGCTTGGTACTCATATGCTATTTTAGTAAAATCAAGGCCACGTTGGGCCGCCCAGCTCATAGATGTTAGGGAATGAGGCCAGAGGCAGTGATTGTGGGTGTTCTCCACTCTAGCGTCATGTGACCAACTGCTGGTTATAGTGACAGAGTACTTGCCAGCGGCCAGGAAGGCAGGCTGCCTTATATCTCAAAAGCCAGAATTCCTGTGACTTGTAATAAAAATTAGTATTTTCTATAGGGGAAAAAAAAAAGTTTCTTAAAAACAAAGCTGAGAGCATTTAAGAGAAAGCACAGCAAGGTGGCACAGACCTGTGGTCTTAGCAACTTACTTGGGAGGCTGAAGAAGGAGGATGATGAGCTTGAAGCCAGCCTTGGCACCTAATGAGAGCCTGTCCCAAAAAAGGGGAGGTGGAGCATAAGATCCTCTGGCTTAGAATGTAGCTTGTTACAGAGTTGATCTAGTGGTTATGTCCAGAAGTTGACATCCATGTGGCCTGAATGAAACTTATTTTTCTGTATTGAATGTGTTTTTAGTCATTTAAAAAATAAATTTTAATCCCTCTGAAAAAAGTAAAAATTTTAGTTGCATATGTTGTTCAAAGCTGGTAATTGTTACACAGCTTTTTAATCAAAAAACTTAAATTTCATTGGTGTGTTATTTCCTGCAAAAAATGTTCACATATGTATAACCTGTGCCCTGTAGCTGCTGGCCTGATTGCTTCCGGCCAGTGTGATGTGGTTGTGGCTGGTGGTGTTGAGCTAATGTCCGACGTCCCTATCCGTCATTCAAGGAAAATGAGAAAAATGATGCTTGATCTCAATAAAGCCAAGACTCTGGGCCAGCGACTGTCTTTACTCTCTAAATTCAGATTGAATTTCCTATCACCTGAGGTAAGACTTGTGACACTTATGTAAATACAGACATTTCCAGAGCATGCTGTGGCAGAGATGAGGAACTGGATATGATAGCATGGACTCAGGTGGGTTCTTATAGTGGTAGATTCTTTTCATTACAGGGATCAGTAACTATTTGATCAAGATGGGGAAGTGGGGAAAAAAGCCAGGCACAGTGGCACACACCTATAATCCCAGCAGCTCGGGAGACTGAGGCAGGAGGATAATAAGTTCAAAGTTAGTCTCAGCAACTTAGGTCCTAGGGAACTTAGTGAGATCCTGCCTCAAAAATACAAAGTGAAAAATAAAAAAGTGAGCTGGGGATGTGGCTCAGTGGTTCAGTGCCCCTGGATTCAATCCTTGGTAACCCACCAAAAAAGAGATGAGGGAAAAAATAGTTGTTAGAAAATTTGTGAGTTCTCTTTGGAATGCCTTGCTTATAAAGAGCTTCTCTTGTTGGTCTTGATAGATGATAAACAAATAGATTTTAATTTTTCCAAATAATGTCTAATAATCCTAGAGGTCATATAACACTTCTTAATGATGTACCTGCTCTTCCATGTCTCTTTTCCTAGCTTCCTGCAGTGGCTGAGTTCTCCACTAGTGAGACCATGGGCCACTCTGCAGACCGCCTGGCTGCTGCCTTTGCTGTTTCTCGACTAGAGCAGGATGAATATGCTCTGCGCTCTCACAGTCTGGCCAAGAAGGCACAGGATGAGGGACTCCTGTCTGATATTGTACCCTTCAAAGTGCCAGGTAAAATCAAGTGCTTCGTGATACTTGTTAGCAAGTTCTGGATTGCTTGCTCCATTTGCTCCTAAAACTCAAAAAATCTTAAATGACTTTTTAATGTTTATTGATTGTTTCCAAAATACTCAATCGTTATTATTATTTTTTCTTCAAGGAGAGGGGAGAAAGGATCAATTTTATTTTTAGTTTTTCAGCTGGCCTTTTTTTTTTCTGACACTTAGTTGTGTATGTGGTGCTAGGGTTTGAACCCAGGTCCTTGTGCTTGCCAGGCAAGCGCTTCAACCACTGAACCATTGCTCCAGCCCCTTGATCTTTATTCTTAAATATGGGCTCAGGTTCTGCTTTATGTTATAAGATGGGTAAATATTTTTTTACATTTTTATAAGCTTCCTTTGAGATTTTCCTGATATCTTTTAGTTCTTGAGAATGTCCTTTTTTTTTTTTTTTTTTTTGGTAATAGGGATTGAACCCAGGAGTGCTTAACCAGTGAGCCACATTCCCAGCCCTTTTTATATTTTGTTTTAAAGTTCTTGATTCACATCTCTTCTGTATAGAATAGCCAAATGTGAATGAGCATCTTAAAAGAATAGGGTTTTTTAAAAATTAATTATAGCTGGGCACAGTGGCACATGCCTGTAATCCCAGCAGTTTGGGTGGCTGAAGCAGGAGGATTGCAGGTTTAAAGCCAGCCTGAGCAACTTGGCAAGATCCTGTCTCAAACAAAAAACAAAAAGGATTGGGAATGTGTCTTAGTGGTTAAGTGCTCGCTCCTAGGTTCAATCTCTGGTACAAAAAAAAAAAAAAAAATTAGACCATTTATATATATGACTTCCCAAATGTTTTAAGGGTTTATTTTAAAATTTGATAGTGTTTTGGTAATTATAAAAGGTTTTCTTTTGGGGTTGGAGATCTAGCTCAGTGGTAGAGTGCTTTGCTAGGATGCACAAGATCCTGGGTGGATCCCTAGCATCTGGAGAAAAGCATTTTTTCTATTGAATAGATAAGATTTATATTTTATTTATTCTTGAAAAATTTTTAAGAGAGAGAGAGAAATAGTCTTTATTTAGTTTTTCATGCAGCCTTCATTGCTTCAAGACTTTGCTGTGTACATGGGTGCTGGAGTTTGAACCAGTGTAATTTGTGCATGCCATGCAAGTGCTGGAACTGCCGAGCCACCCCTGCAACCCCTATTCTTGAAAATTTTAAAGCATATTTCTCTAAAGATAAATAATATTTATAGTTCCTTAGTGTTCAAAAGTTCCTGTTTTTACAGGAAAGGACACAGTTACCAAAGACAATGGCATCCGTCCTTCCTCACTGGAACAGATGGCCAAACTGAAACCTGCGTTCATCAAACCCTATGGCACAGTGACAGCTGCCAATTCTTCTTTCTTGGTAATTGTCATTGTTTATGTTTAGTAATGACTTATATTTCTGAACAGAAAAGCCTGAAATGGATTTGTGTTTTTTGTGAATAGAGGCTTAAAAATTTATTCATTGTGAAGATAATGTTAAAATAGAATTCTTTGGGCTGGAGCGGTGGCTCAGCGGTTTCGGCGCCTGCCTGGCAAGCACGAGGACCCGGGTTCAAACCCCAGCACCACGTACACAACTGAGTGTTGGAGCAACTAAGGCCATGTGAAAAACTCAATAAAGTTGTTCCTCTCTTTCTCTGTCTCTCTCACTGTCCCTCTCTCTTTAAAAAAAAAAAAAAAAAATAGAATTCTTTAAAAAAGTAGAATCATGGGCTGGAGTGGTAGCTCATCGGTTACGGCTCTTGCCTGGCATGGGCGAGGACGTGGATTTGAACCCCAGCACCACATATACAACAAAGTGTCAGAGCAACGAAAGACACATGAAAAACTAAATAAAATTGAGTCTCTCTTTCTCTCTCTCTCTCACTGTCCCTCTGTTTCTTTAAAAAAAAAAAAAAAACCAAAAAACAAAAAACAGTAGGATCATACTTTTAAGGTATTAGAAGTCACTTAATCCGGTCACCGTTCTGATCCAAAAGCTGTTCTCTTCGTGCATTTAGCCAGTTAGTTATAAAATTTTATTGTCTATGCTGTGCTCTGGAGGTAAAAAATTGTAATACAGGTAAGAAAGTGCTGTGATAGCTGTAAGGATAGGCCACTGGAGAAAATAAATAGACAAGGCTTAGTGGGGGTTAGGCAGGGAGGCTTTTCAGAACAGGGATCACCTGAATGGTGCATTTTAAAGGAGGAGTAAAAACCAATACAAGAAATATGTCAAGTCACTGGGCACCGTGGCGCATGCCTGTAATCACGTGGCTCAGGAGACTCAGGCAGGAGGATTACAGGTTCAAAGCCAGCCTCAGCAACTTAGTGAGGCCCTAAATGACTTAGTGAGACCATGTCTCAACACAAAAAAACAGGGGCTGGGGCTGGACCCATGGCTCGACGGTTACGGTGCTTACCCAGCAAGCGCAAGTACACGGGTTCAAACCTGTACACAACTAAGTGTCAGAGCAACGAGAGCCATGTGGAAAACTCAATAAAAATTGTTTCTCTCTCTCTGTCTCTATTTCTCTCTCTCTCTCTCTCTCTCTCTCTCACTGTCCTCTCTTTAAAAAAACAGGGGCTGGAGAGGTGGCTCAGTAAGGACTGACATGTGATCCCCAGCACCTCATACACAAATAAAGGAAAAATTAAAACCAGATGAAAAAAATTCTCTCTCTGAAAAACAATTTAAATTTAAAAAAAAAATTTAATGGGCTGGGGATGTAGCTCAGCAGTTAAGCATCCCTGGGTTCAATCCCTGGTACCAAATATATATATGTGTGACATATATGTATGTCATATATATGTCATTCCAAGCAAAGGAAACAGCAAATGAAAAATCAAGGAGATATGACAGACAGCAAGGGCTTCTTTGGGGAAAAGTTTATTTGGAACATTGGATGTGATGCGAATTGGAATGTCATAGATACATGGAAAACTACACAAAAAGAATAATGGGATATCTCTACCTCTTTTAGCTTTGGTAGTTAGAAAACAATGCTTTATATTGGCTCCCAAATTATTTTCCTACAACCATCATGAAATAAATCTACTGCCTTTTTTTTTTGTTTTGTGTTTTTATTTATCTGCATGTAACTCTGTCATATCCTTTCTTGATTTTCTGACTCTTCAGTTAAAACATTCCCACTGATTCTGCTGCTGCTTTAAGATGTGAGTTCTCTTTTATTACTGCCTTGGGAATGGTCTTCTGGATGTAGTCTAGCTGGTCAATATTTCTTTTACAATATAACTCCCCTGCCTGGTTGTAATGTCTGGAAACAGGCAGATGTTTGGCATATACTTGCCCAGGGTAAGTAAAGTAACTGACTAATGCCTGCTGTTGATGAACTGCAGCTGGGGATACCCGGAATGGTTTCAACAGGATGCATCTCCTAAGTGGTGAAGGACTGGTTAGATGATTGTTTACAAAACCAAAATTAGATGATAGGACCTTGTGGCATGAGTGCACTCACAAGATCTGAATCCTCTGATTACTTTTGTGGTATGCTAAAAGTCCAGGTTTATTCAATGCAAATCAGAAACACAAATCAAAGGCAGCACAGCACAGATACATAGACTTTTGGAAATGCATTAGTGTTCCACATTCATTGCAATTTTGCACAGTGGTGTATTGAAGATATTATTAATATGATGTTCATAAGCCATTTGTCACATATAGTGGAAATCTGTTTACAGACTTTGTGGCCACCCTATTGGTGGCTCTATACTCTCTCTTCAGGGTTGCTGAATTGTAAAAAATGTGATAGAATATGATAGAACTTGTGTTGCTTTTGTAAACTATACAGAGTAGCTTTCTTTTCTTTCTAATTCTGGATTTTGGGTGGGAAAGTTCTCTTTTGAAGTAACTTTATAAAGGGCTCCCCTGCCTGTGGTATGTCTTTGTCCCCCAACCCTCAGTTGTCATTTGGGATAAAAATGTATGGGACCTATCCAAAGAAAGAAAATCATAGTCCTAATGTTCTCATCTGCCTACCTGATTATTCTCCCATTGCTATGCTTGTTATAGAGCCTGTAAGCAGAATAAAATCACCTAGAAGCCATGGGTAGAAAACAGATAAGAAGCAGCACAGAAAATATAAAAATAAAAAAGTTAAATAATAGATTTTAATTCCTAAAATTCATAATATTCTTCATTTTCTGTGCCAAAAGCAGAAAACTTTGTCTTGAATGTATTATGGGTATTTCTAAAGTTACCTGTTTTCTTTACCCATTTTGATAATTATGATACTTTTTGAACAGACTCCTCTGCCTTTGCCCTCAAAAAATGCATTATGAGTTTGAATTGTAACTTAATGGTGGATACACTGAAGTTTGTTGTATAAACTCAGTGTAATGAGTTAGTATACTCACAAACAGGACCTAGAAAATAGCTGCAGAAAGACCTCCTGGCAGACTAGAGAATTTACAGTATTGTTCTGTTAACATTTCAGACTGATGGTGCTTCTGCAATGCTGATTATGGCAGAGGACAAAGCTCTGGCCATGGGTTATAAACCGAAGGCGTATTTAAGGTAAAATAAATGTTCAAGTAAATTGCCTCGCATTTCTTTATTTTATTACTAGAGCTGACCCTTCTGTTTTTTTACCTAGGGATTTTGTGTATGTGTCCCAGGATCCGAAAGATCAACTTTTATTGGGGTAGGTAGCATTGTATATTCCTAGACTTTAATCAAAACTATTTCATGGGCTGGAGGGGTGGCTCAGTGGTTGCGGCGCTTGCCTGGTTTGCGTGAGGATGCAAATTTGAACCCCAACACCACATACACAGCAAAGTGTCAGAGCAATGAAAGTCACATGAAAAACTAAATAAAATTGATTCTCTTTCTCTGTCCTCTCTTTCCAAGAAAAAAAAAAAAAGTATTTCATTACACAGATTTTGAAGTATGGTAAGCCCAGAGATCATAATTGGATCATTTGATGGGTTTTGTTTTTTGGATTTTTTTTTAATGATAATAATCCCCCACACACACCTTTTTTATGTATCATCTTACAGTTTTGGATTATTTCCTATATTTTCATATATATTTTAAACTTAAAATCTATATATATATATATATCTTTGTATTTTTTAAGATGATATAAGTATTTTTATTTCATTTTACTACACACTGCTATACAATCTTTTTTTGGTACCAGGGATTGAACCCAGAAGTGCTAAACCACTGAGCAACATCCCCAACCTTTTTATTTTTTGTTTTGAGACAGGGCCTCACTAAGTTGCTGAAGCTGACTTTGAACCTGCAGTAATCCTGCCTCAATCTCCCAAGCTACTGGGAGGAAGGTGTGCATCACCGTGCCCAGCTTCACTGTTTTCTTAAGAGCCTTTCACAAAAGCTTTCTGATACATTGACTCTCTTCCCCTCCGTTATAAGCTGCTAGCCTCACTGGCTTCCATTATGACTTGGAGGTTACCCAGGTCCTTTCCCATGCTTTTCCCTTTAAATTGTGTTCTTCTAATCTGTACATTATCAGCTTGAACTTATTCCTCATTGTTTGCTTGTTTATTATGTCTCCTCAATTCCACAAGATAAACTTAAGAATAACAGAGTATATCTGTTCTGATCTTTATCAGATTTCCAATACTTAATCAGTATCTTATAGTAGAATTAATCAATTAGTGTAAAACTCAGTTTGGAGAATATGAAGGTGCTCTTAGGTTAAAAATTAAAGTTTTAAGATACTACTTTATTTTTCTTTTCAGACCAACATATGCAACACCAAAAGTTCTGGAAAGGGCAGGATTAACCATGAATGATATTGATGTTTTTGAATTTCATGAAGCTTTCTCAGTAAGTCATTTGAAGTACACATCTAAAAGGACTATAGTCATTAAAAATGTAGTCCATGTTTGTGGGAGAGCAAGGCATGGTTTATAATATGAGGGAAATAAGCCCTAATCTATATTGTGGGAGGGGCTTCAGGGGAAATAATTGAGGGCCATAGGTATGGTGTTAAAACTTACCTTTTGATACCATCTCAGGCCCTTCAGAAGTACTAAATTATTTCTTTAAGAAATTTTTAACTGAAAACTGATTTAAAGATTAGCCTAATTAAATGCTGTATAAAAAGCATATGTTTAAATCATTGCACTATTTTTATTTTCACACAAATGCAAATTTCTTATGCCCAAAATTACAGAATGACCAGTATTTTAAAAATATAAATGGATGCTTATGAGGAAATTTAGTCAGCCAGTTTAAGTCTCAGGACAATAATTTACTCTATCTAAAATGTGAGTTTCTATACTGATCTAGTTATTTTTTTCATTTCATATTATCAAAATTAAACAAATTTGAGAAATTTAACAAAAAATTGTATAACTTTAAAGTTACACAAAACCATGCCTAAAAAGCTAGATAAATATTAATAACAAGGTCCTTTATTGAGTTATTTTCCCTCCTAGGGTCAGATTTTGGCTAATTTTAAAGCCATGGATTCTGATTGGTTCGCACAAAACTACATGGGTAGGAAAACCAAGGTAAGTTTCTGATTTAAAAAACTTGAATTTTCAAATCACATTAATATTTGAAGCTTGACCTGGAGCGGTGAGCAGTTATGGCGCTTGCCCGGCATGCGCAAGTTCACAAGTTCAAACCCCAGCACCATGTACACAACTAAGTGTCTGAGCAAAGAAAGCCACATGAAAAACCAAATTAAAAAAAAATTTGATTCTCTCTGTCTCTCTCACTGTCTCTCTCTCTTTAAAAAAAATTTTTTTGAAGCTTAGTTAGCTGCTACTAAGAAAATGAAGAAGAATGCTGCTTCTAAAGAATTTTATATTTCATTATATGTATTTTTTTAGTTTAAAAATAGTTCGTAAAATTCTTTATGAAATATAATAAAATTTTACATTGTTTTCTTCTTCCCATTCAGATATTAGATGAAAAATAATTTGATTATTGTCTTTTAATATTGCTCTAGACTTTTTTTTTTTTTTAAAGAGAGGGACAGTGAGAGAGAGAGAAACAATTTTTATTTAGTTTTTCACGTGGCTTTCATTGCTCCAAGACTCCATTGTGTACGTGGTGCTAGGGTTTGAACTCCCGTACTTGTGCATGCCAGGCAAGTGCCGTAAACGCCGAGCCACCACTCCAGCCCCTAGACTTTCTTTTTCAGTACAGTTATTTTTGATGTGTCTAACATTAGTTATTTCCCTGTACATGTATTACTTACTGACTTAATTCATGTCTTAAGTAAACTTGCCTTTATTGGATCTTTATTTTTGTGGGTACCAGGTTGGATTGCTTCCTTTGGAGAAGTTTAATGTCTGGGGTGGATCACTCTCCCTGGGACACCCATTTGGAGCCACTGGCTGTCGGTTGGTCATGGCAGCTGCCAACAGATTACGGAAGGATGGAGGCCAGTATGCTTTAGTGGCTGCCTGTGCAGCTGGAGGGCAGGTACGTCATAGCAGCTTCGTAGGGGTTTCCAGAAAGTCATTTTCTTGGAAACAAAATAACCCCCTCCCAAAAATAAAAAAGGTGCTTGATTAGTTTAGTTTGAAGTGTTCTCTTTTTTTTTTCCATTAGAGCATTATAGTTATACATAGTATTCGGGTTCATCTCCACAAATTTAATTTGAACATTTATGGCATTCAATTTCAGTTCATGTCCCCTCCCTTTTTCCCCTCCTCCCTTCCACCATTCTTCTTTCTCTATTGATCTTTCACTTATTTATTTATTTATTTACTTACTTATTTATTTATTAAGAGAGAGAGGGTCAGTAAGAAAGAGAGAATCAGTTTTATTTAGTTTTTTCATGTGGCTTTTGTTGCTCCGACACTTTGTTGCATACATGGTGCTGGGGTTCAAACCTGAATCCTCCCACATGCCAAGCAAGCACCATAACCACTGAGCCACCGCTCCAGCTCTGTTTCTTTTTGATTGGTTCTTTCTGCTTATACAAAATGGTAAAATTCCCTGTGGTAGCTGGGTGCAGTAGTGCACACCCGTAATCCCAGCACTTTGGGAGGCTGAGGCAGGAGGATCACTAGTTCAAAGCCAGCCTCAGCAATTTAGTGAGGCCCTAGCTAATTTAGTGAGACCTTGTCTCAAAGTTTAAAAAGTTAAAAATGGGCTGGGCATGTGGCTCAGTGGTAAAATGCTGCTGGGTTCAGTCCCCCGGTACCAAAAAAAAAAAAAAAAAAAAAAAATTCCCTGTAGTATATTTATATATGTACATAGCACAATTTTTAAAAATTAATGTTTCCTCCCCTTTCCCATCCTTGCCTCTCTCTCCCTTGATCATCTTCTACTCTACTGATCTTCCCATATCTTTATGATACTCAATCTTCCCCTCCTGGTTGGAAGTTATTTTGTTTAGAAAATTAATATAAACTTATTATGACAACTATGGAAAAATAAAAAGTAGTAGAAAAAAAATACAAAAACTTATAATTCCTTCCCTCCACACCATTGTTATTGCTATCTTGATGTATTTTCTTCTTTGATGATACACTTTTGTTTATTTACTAACCCTTTATCTAATCAGGTAGGTCCTTACCTATAAAATCTCTAAGTGTTAAGCTATTTTTCTAGAGAACTGAATTAGACCTTAATTGGGAGATTGATTTACCTCTGGATAACTTGCTGTTAAACTAGGGAAATTGCTATTCTGACAAATGTTTTTGCTGCCTTACTCTCATCATATACTCACTTCTTACCTGCTACAGCGTTTCTTTGAGGGAATAAAATCCCAGAGCAAAGCTGATGGTCATCATTTTTTGTTTTGTTTTTGTTTTGTCCTGATGTGAACAGATTGTGTTTTCCTCCAGATTACAGAAAGTTTTTTACTGATCCAGATGAGTAAATAACATATACATTTTACATTTAAAAGTTTTGTTTATGACTTTTCCTTAGAGACTTTGAGGAAATAGGTTCAGTTATTTCTAAGTTAGGACATTTTGGACTTGATGATTAAAAGTGTTTTTCAATCTGTATAACTTCATCTACAGAAAGCCCTGGTTAGTTAGGACTGGAGCCCACCCTCTTACCCGCTGTGCCAGGATTCCAAGAGGGAGACAAGTCACACACAGCACTGTGCAGTGTGTGGTTCACATACGTAGAATGCTATGCTTTGATTTATGTTACCCAGTTCTTTTTTTTTTTCTTTTTGTACTGGGAAATAAACCCTGGGTGCTTAACCACTGAGCAACATCCCCATCCTTTTTATTTTTTATTTTGAGGCAGCATTTTGTAAAGTTGCTGAAACTGGCCTTGAACTTGCAAACCTCCTGCCTTAATCCCAAATCACTGGGATTACAGGCATGAGCCATCAAGCCTGGCTTCCCCAGTTCTTTATCTAGCACATAGAAAATAAATAATACTTGATGCTTTTTTTTTTTTTTTTTTTAAAGAGAGAGGGACAGTGAAAGAGACAAAGAGAGAAACAACTTTATTTAGTTTTTCACATGGTTTTAGTTGCTCCAACAATCAGTTGTGTACGTGGTGCTGGGGTTTGAACCCAGGTCCTCGTGCTTGCCAGGCAAGCGCCGAAACCGCTGAGCCACCGCTTCAGCCCTACTTGATGCTTTTTTAAGTGAATAAAAAGTTATACCCGGTATCTTTCTTCTACAAGTTTATAGTGTAGAAAGGAGCAAGAGATGATGCATCTGAGAAACTACATTAAACTACATATTCTTCATCAAGAGCCCAGAAGAGTGATACCATCATTAGGAAATCAGAGGGAGAATCCATCATGGTGGATCTATATAGCAGGGTTTCTCAGCTTTGGCACTACCAACGTTCAGGGCTGGGATAATTCTTTACAGTACAGGGGTTTGCCATGTAAGAGCCTGGCCTCTGCACATTAGATTTTGGTAGCATCAAACTCCTCCCCACCTTTACCTTAGCCCCATATACACACACAGGGGAAACAACCAGAAATATCTCCTGACATTGCAGGTGTTCTCTGAAGAGAGTGGAAATGGGCAGTCCTCTCCTAGTTGAATACCACTGGTCATGCTATGAAAAGAGTGGTTTGGGGGGCTTTTTTTGATTTTTGTTTTGGTATCAGGAATTGAACCCTGAGATACTTTACCAATTAGCCTCAGCCACAGCCCGTTTTTACTTTTTGTTTTGAGACTGGGTCTTGCTAAGTTGCTTCAGGCCTCACTAAATTGCTGAGGCTGGCTTTGAACTTGGGATCCCCTGCCTCAGCCTTTCAAAGTGCTGGGATTACAGCTGTGCACCACCACGCCTGGCTAAAAACAGTGTTTTTGTTTTTTTAGTTGTTCAACATAGTCATACATATTGGAGGGAATCGTTGTTACATATTCATGCATATATGGATATTGACATAGTAAGTTAAGGCTGATCCTAGTCCAGGATCTCACCACCTTCGTCCATTCCCTGATCTCATGTCTCCTCTGTGATACCCCCATGCAATAATTGGAAATGAATGTATAAATGTATATTAATTTTAAAAATTTTTAGTTATGGTTCCTCCAGCTTATGTGAAATTTCAACTATGGTGAGTTTATTACTTAAACTTAGCTAACTTTCATCCTATCTTAGGTTTACTCTAGCTTCCACATATGAGAGAAGACATTTGGCCCTTAAGTCTCTCTGTTTGGGATTTTTCACTCAGCATAATTTTTTGCATCTCCATCTGTTTGGCTGCAAATGCCATGATACCATTCTCTCTAATAACAGCAGGTAGAACTCCATTGTACACACACCACGGTTTCTTCACATTCATCCAAAGAGGCGCATCTCGGTTAGTTCCATAGTTTAGCTATAGTAAATTGAACTGCCGTAAACATTGATAAAACTGTATCTCTGTAGTATGCCAATTTTAGCTCTTTGGGGAAAATACCCAAGAGTGGGATTGTTGGGTCGTAAGGTGATTCCACCTCTAGTTTTTGAGGAATCTCTACACTGCTTTCCAGAGTGGCTGTACAAGTTTGCAGTCCCACCAGCAATGTGACAGTATTCCTTTTTCCCCACAACCCCTCTAGCATCTGTCATTGTTTGTATTCATTTTTGCCACTCCGACTAAAGTGAAGTGGAATCTCAGTGAAGTTTTGATTTGCATTTCTCTGATTGTTAGTTATGTAGAGCATTTTCTCATATATTTATTGGCTTTTTGGACTTCCTCTGTTGACAAGTTTCTATTTAGTTCCCTAGCCCATTTATTGATTGGATTATTTGTGTTTTGGGTGTTCAGTTTTTTGAGTTATTTGTATATTCTGGATATTAATCCCCCATCGGAGGCATAGCAGGCAATTTTTTTCTCCTATTCTGTAGATTATTTCTTGACACTCTTAACTAATTCTTTAGTTGTACAGAAGCTTTTCAGTTTAATGGCATCCCATTCATTGATTCTTGGCTTTAATTCCTGTGCTATGGGAGTCTTATTAAGGAAGGAAGTACCTACAACGAAGTGGTGGAATGTTGATCCTATTATTTCTTCTAGCATGTATATAGTTGCTGGTTTAATTCCTAATTCTTTGATCCATTTCAATTTGATTTTTATGCAGGGTGAGAGATAAGGACCTAATTTCAGTTATCTGCATATGGCTGTCCAGTCCATCTAACACCATTTGTTAAACAGATTCTCTTTCCTCCACACTATATTTTTTACCCCCTTTGTCAAATATCAGATGGTTAAAGACTTGTGGGTTTGTCTCAGTATCTTCTGTTTCATTGGTCTTCGTGTCTGTTTTAATGCCAGCACCCCTCTGAAAAACAGTGTGTTTTAAATAAAGCTGGAGAAGGCCGGGCACAATTGTTTTTGCCTGTAATCCCAGCAACTCAGAAGGTTGAGACAGGAGGATTATAAGTTCAAGGCCAGCTTGGGCAATTTAGTGAGACCCTGTCTTAAAATTAATTTTTTTTAAAAAGTAGTGATGTGGGGCTTGAGCAGTGGTTCAGTGGTTACAGTGCTTGCCTGAGATGCAGGAGGACATGGGTTTGATCCCCAGCACCACGTACACAACAAAGTGTTGAAGCAACGAAAGCCCCATGAAAAACTAAATAAAATTGATTTTCCTTTCTCTCTCTCTCACTGTCCCTCTCTTTATTTAAAAAAAAAAAAAAAAAAAGGTGGTGGTGTTGCTCCGTGGTAAAGTGCTGCTGGGTTCAATCCTTAGTACAGGAAAGAAAAAAGCTGGCTAAGGAGTGTTCCACACGACTGTGTGTCCTTCAAGGATAATTCCCAAGTCAATCAAGCTTTCCTGTTCCTGCTCTTTTTTGTTTGTTTGTGCACTGTCATAGTATTTAACTGTTTGCTCTACAGTATGTACTAGACTAAGAACAGAGACTAAAGCAGGTGCTTAAGCCCACACAGTATTCAATTTGGTGCCTTGTAAATAATAGCTTTTTGATAAATATTTGTGGGGACTGAATTGAACCTAGAAGGCAAGAGATTCATTAGGCCATTTACTGGTTTGTTGGCAGTCCAAAGGTTAGAATGTCTGATTATCAGATAGGATTTAAGCTAGGGGCATAACTGGTACATAGCACTTTGTAGTGCTAGAGAAGGGACATTTCTTCTTCCCTTCATGGTCCCTCAGATCATCTATCTATCTTTTTCTTTAAAGAGAAGGACAGTGAGAGAAAAAAAAATCAATTTCATTTAGTTTTTCATGTGGCTTTCATAAGCTCCAACACTTCATTGTGTATGTGGTGCTGGGGTTTGAACTCACGTCCTTGCACGTGCCATGTAAGCGCCTTAACTGCTAAGCCACCACTCCAACCCCTCAGATCATCTTTTTATTTATTTATTTGTTTGTTTGTTTTTAAAGAGAGAGGGACAATGAGATAAAGAGAGAGAGAGAATCAATTTTATTTAGTTTTTCATGTGGCTTTCATTGCTCCGACACTTCTTTATGTATGTGGTGCTGGGGTTTGAACTCACATCCTTGTGCATGCCAAGCAAGTGCTCTAACCACCAAGCCACCGAGCCACCGCTCCAGCCCCCTGGATCATCTCTTTAACCTTTGTAGAATAGTGAAGAAGGAGAGTCCTGTCTTTGGAATCATCTAGACGTGGTTTCAAATCCTGGCCTTGCTACTTAATAGCATTGTGATTTTTATGAGTCACTTAATCTTTCAAAAATCTCAGTTTTCTCATTTAGAAATTTACTTTTGTTAGCATTAACTGTATTGTGCATATTTTTGCACAACTAGAAAAACCCTGGGGTTTCTCATTTTAATAGTAAACTTTGGGCGGGGGATGTAGCTCAGTTGTATGATGCTTGTGTAGCGTGTGCAGGACCCTGGGTTCAGTCCCTAGCATCATAAATACAAAAGATACAGTGGCCATTTACAGAGTATCTATTAGGAATCATACTGTCTGGGGCATTTGTGTGTGTGTGTGTGTGTGTATACATATAAATATGTGTGTGTCGGTACACTGTATGCTATCTTGTTCGTTTATCTGCTGTACTAAGGATTGAATCCAGGGGCTCTCTACCACTGAACTGTACCCTTAGCACGCACCCCCTCTTTTTTTTTTAAGACAGACTTTCACTCAGGTTGCCCAGGCTAACGTTGAAATTATTGGTTCAGCCTCCTGAATCACTAGAATTACAGGAGTGTATCCATATACCCACATACTATATGATAATTTAATATTCACAAAAACTTTGAAATAGGCAGCATGAGCCCCATTTTATAGAGGAATTTGAGGTTCAAATGGCTACCAACTTTTCCAAGATCAAAGTGACTGACTGGCAGAGAAGATCAAACTTCAAAGCCTGTATTTTTACCGCTGTTATCCACTGCCTCCGTACTGATGGGCTTCATGACCTTTCATTGCTCTAATTGAACTTTTTTTCTTTATAGGGCCATGCTATGATAGTGGAAGCTTATCCAAAGTGATGGATCCTGAGGAGGTGACCTGACTTCTGTGCAGCACTTGCACTGGGCAATGCCATTTCAATGCATTACTAAGTGACACCTGTAGTTCCTAGATCCTCTTAGGAAAACATATGTGGCCTTCTGTTAAATACTTTGCAATTAAGCCTTGCCAGTGTTCTGCAGGTTTTCAATAATCATAGCTTACTGCTCTTTCAGGGATTTCTATGTTACCAGAATATTACACAAATATGTTTAAACAGTTATTTTTAATCTCTATTGTTGTTAAAGACTAAATGAGTGGTTGAAGTTTAGGAAGGAGGTTAGCTGAGATTTGGAATCATCTTTGTAACATTTCCAAATTATACTTCTTCTTCTCTGTGTCCTAAAGATAACTATTTTCTCTAAAATACAAACCACTGTGCCTAAATTAACTAATTATGGAAAATAGTTCATTATCTGAACACCACTGAAAACTTAAATGATGTGATACATAAATACCATGTTGCTCAACATTAATAAAGTAGACAAGTATTAGAGAATTGTTTGCCTTACTTTTATTAGGGAAAGAAGGTGGTTCTCTTGGCTTAGAGGCAAATTTTGCCTTTAATTACTCATTTGCAAGGGGCACTTAGCTCTGTTGTATTCTTTCAAATACCCATAATTTAGTTGAATCATGGGAAAAGATCAAGCAAACCAATTAAAGGACATTCTATAAAATACTTGACCAATATTTTTTCATGATTATCAAGGTCTTGAAAAGGAAATACAGAGAAACTGTCACTGATAAGAGGTGGCTAAGGAAACGTGATGACTAAATGGATGGGACTCTGAAACAGAAAAAGGGTGTTAATGGAAAAACTGGTAAAATCTGAATAAAGTCTGGAGATGAATTAATAATTGAAAAAAGGGTCTATAGTGGTGGCTCAGAGATTACAGTGCTTGCCAGGCATGTGCAAGGACATGGGTTTGAACCCCAGCACCACATATAAAATGAAGTGTCAGAGCAACAAGCCACACGAAAAACTAAATAAAATTGATTCTGTCTCTCACTGTCCCTCTCTTAAAAAAAAAAAGAAAAAGTTCAAAAAAAAGATAAAAGCCAGGTGTGGTGGCACATGACTATAATTTCAGCAGTACCTTGGAAGGCTGAGGCAGGAGAATCACAAGTTTGAGGCCAGCATAGGCAATTTAGTGAGATCCTGTCTCAAAATCAAATAAAAAGGACTGGGAATATAGCTCAGTGGTAGTGCACTTAGCTAGCATTCATGAGGTTCTGGGTTCCAGTAAGGATGCCAAGACCGTTCAGAGGGGAAAGGACAGACTTACCAAAAAATGGTGCTGAAGAAATGATATCCACATGCAGAAGAATGAAGTTGAACCCTTGCACCACATTCAAAAGTCAACTCAAAATGGGCCAAAGTCCTAAATGTAAAAGCTGAACTATAGACCTTCTTAGAAGAAACATGTCATTAGATTTGGCAGTGATTTCCTGGACATGATGCTAAAAGCACTGGCAATAACAATAAAAAAATAGTTATATTGGACTTTATCAAAATTAAAAACTCAGCAGAATATGGAGGCCATGCCTATAATCCCAGCAACTTGGGAAGCAGAGGCAAGAGGATTGCAAGTTCAAAGCCAGCCTGAGTCTCAAAATGCAAAGGGCAGGCAGGGGTAGAGCACCGCTGTGTTCAATTCCAGTACCATACCCACACAAAAACAAAATGGGATACAACCTCACATCCATTATAATGACTACTATCAAAAGAAGAGAAAATAACAAGGGTTAGTAGAGCTATGGAAAATCAGAACCATTGGACACTGTTTATAGGAATAGAAAATACTGAGAAATTCTCACTGACAAGGAGGCTAGGGAAACGTGATGACTGAGTGGATGGGACTCTGAAACAGGAAAAGGGCATTAATGGAAAAAATGCTGTTCAAAATAGCTTGGTAATTCCTCAAAAATGTTACACAAAATTGCCCTGTGATCCAGCAGTTCCACTCTGGGCATACACCTAAAGGAATTTGAAAGCAAGTGGAGCATGGTGGCAAACACCTGTAGTCCCAGATGTTTGGGAGGCTGAGACAGGACGATCACAAGTTCAAAGCCAGTCTCAGCAGCTTAGGCCCTAAGCAACTCAGTGAGACCCTGTCTCAAAAAAATTTTTTTTACAGGGCTAGGGATATGGATTCAATCCCCACTACCCCTTCCCCTTCCCCTCCAAAAAAAAAAAAAAAAATTGAAAGCAAGATCTTGGAGAAATATTTGTATATCCATATTCACAGCAGCATTATTCACAGTAGCCAAAAGGTGGAAGCAACCCAGATGTCTATGGACAGATATGTGGGTAAACAAAATATGATATATACCTACAATGGAATTCTATGCATCCTTAAAATGGCTGGTAATCTTCAATGAGCCTCAAAGACGTATGCTAAATGAAATAAGCCAGTCACAAATAGGCAATTATTGTATTATTCCACTTAAATAAGGTAACTGAAGTAGATTCATAGAGACAAAGTACAGTGGTGACTGCCAGACACTGAGGGGAGGGGATGTGGGGAGTTACTGTTACTGTATAGAATTTTAGTTTTGAAAGATGAAAATAGTCCTAGAGATTGGTTTAACAACAATGAGAATGTATTTTTACTGAACTATGAGCTTAAATATGTTTAAAATTTTGACACAATTTTGAAGTTTTTTAGAAAAGGAAGCCAGGTGCATGCCTGTAATCCCAGTGACTCAGGAAGCTGAGGCAGGAGGATCACAAGTTCACAGCCAGCCTCAGCAACTTAGCAAGACCCTGTCTCAAATAAAAGAAAAAGAAAAAGGAAGACATATTCAGGGCTGGAGCGGTGGCTCAGAGGTTTAAATGCTTGCCTGACGTGTGCAAGGGCCTGGGATTGAACCCCAGCACCCCACATACATACTGATACACAACTAAGTATCAGTAAATTAAAATTCATTCTCTCTCCCTCCCTCTCCCTCTCTCTCTCCTCCACCCCCCCCTTTTTAAAAA
>PVKS010001555.1:0-106367 GCA_004027875.1 Aplodontia rufa | reverse complement strand
TCTATACACAAAAGAGCAAGCCCAATTATTTTATTAGCTTGACTGCTACTAAATGATCATCCTTGGCTGAAGTGAATTGGCCTGGCCTCCCTCTACGTAGTGACTGATGTTTATTCTTAGATTTTTTTTTTTTTTTTTAAAGAGAGAGGGACAGTGAGAGACAGAGAAAGGGAGAAACAACTTTATTTAGTTTTTCACATGGCCTTCGTTGCTCCAACACTTAGTTGTGTACGTGGTGCTGGGGTTTGAACCTGGGTCCTTGTGCTTGCAGGCAAGCGCCGAAACCGCTGAGCCACCGCTCCAGCCCCTATTCTTAGATATCTTAAACTGCTTATCATCATGGGAGCTGAGGAGTAACTGGGGGTTGAACCTAGTGACACTCTACAACTGTGCTACATCCCCAGCCCTTTTAAAGTTTTTATTTATAGACTGCGTCTCGCTGAGATGCCCAAGCTGACCTCTTACTTGAAATTCTCAACCTTGAGTTGCCGGAGTTATAGGCATGCATTACCAGGCCCAGCTAGTTATTCTTTTCTATTGTTGGTACTGGGGATTGAACCCAAGGGCACTTTACCGCTGAGCCATATCCCCAGCCTTTTTTTTTTTTTTTCCAGTAAGTTACATAGGGCCTTATCAAGTTGCTAAGGCTGGCTTTGAACTTGTGGTCCTTCTGCCTCAGCCTTTTGAGTCACTGGGATTATAGGTATGTACCTCCACTCCTGACTGCTTATGTTATCTTAAAAGATGTCAACTTTCTCTCTTTTCATGTAAAACTAGATTTTTTGTTTTATCAAGTAGTTATTAAGGGAATGAAGCCTTTTATTTCCAGTCTTCTCTCATTCAGACTTTAAAAGGTTCACTGCTGTCTCCCAGTTATTTGCTTCTTTATGATCTCTGATTCTGAGTAATATTCTTGCTCTTCCTATGGTCTGTATAGTCATTCAATAAATAAGTACTGAGTGCCTACTAGATTTCAGGCACTTATTCTAGACATGGAGGCTACAGCAACCAATAAACTAGACAAAAAATTTCTGCGCTTGCTTCCATCTTTCCAGAGAAAAGAATCCTAATTCTTATTCTGTTGTCTCCTCCAAGCCTTGCTCAGACTTGTTTACTTTGGCTTTTATTGCTCTGACACTTAGTTGTGTACGTGGGTGCTGGGGTTTGAACCCGTGTAGTTGCACATGCCAGGCAAGCACCGTAACCACCAAGCTACCGCTCCAGCCCCAAATTCTGGCATTTCTTGAGGAATGAAAAGCAGTGGCAGAACCTCTACAACAAAAATTATCAAACATTGAAGAAAGAAATTGATGAAGACCTGAGAAGGTGGAAAGATGTTCCATGTTCTTGGTTAGGCAGAATTAATATAATTAAAATGGCCATTCTGCCAAAAGCACTATATAGATTCAATGCAAATACCCATCAAGATCCCAATGTCATTCTTCACAGAAATAGAAAAAGCAACTTGCAAATTCATCTGGAACAACAAGAAACTCAGAAAAGCCAAAAACATTACTAGGCAAGAAAGACGAAACAGGTGGATTCGCAATACCAGATTTAAAACTATTCTATAGAGCTGTAGTAACAAAAACAGCATGGTACTGGTATCAAAATAAGAATGAAGACCAATGGAATAGAATAGAAGACTCTGAGACAAACCCACAAATCTTGAAACATCTGATTTTTTACAAAGGGGATCAAAATATAACATGGAGGAATGACACCCTGTTAAACAAATGATGGTGGACAAATTGGACAGCCACTTGCAGGAAGTTGAAATTCTATCCTTATCTCTCACCTTGTACAAAAACCAAATGAAAATGGATCAAGGAACTAGGAATAAATCAGCTACAATACAACTGCTAGAAGAAAAATTGGGACCAACCCTCCAGCATTTGGGAGTAGGCAAAGACTTTCTCAGCAAGACTCCCAAAGCAAAAGAAAGTCAAAAATCAATGAGTGGGATGTCATTAAACTAAAAAGTTTTTGCTAAGCCTAGGAATTTTTCAAAATTGTCAAGAGACAACCTACAGAGTGGGAGATAATCATGGCCTGTGATTCCTCCAACAGGGGATAATATCCAAAATTTACAAAGAACTCAAAAACTTAATATCAAAATTCAAAACAATCCAATCTATAAATGGGCTAGAGAGCTAAATGAAAACTTCTCAACAGAGGAAATTAAGCAAGCCAATGAATACATGAGAAAGTGTTCTAAATCACTAGTGATCAGAGAAATGCAAATCAAAATTACAGTAAGATTTCCTCTCGGGCTGGAGAAGTGGCTCAGCAGTTCTGGTGCTTGCCTGGCATGTGTGAGTACGCAGGTTTGAACCCCAGCACCATGTACACAACTAAGTCTAGGAGCAACAAAAGCCACATGAAAAACTAAAATTGATTCTCTCTCTCTCTCTCTCTCTCTCTCTCAATATCCCTCTCTCTCTAAAAAAAAAAATTTCACCTCATGCCAGTCAGATTGGCAAAGATGAAGAATATAAATAATAACATGCTGGAGGGGTTGCAGGGAGATAGGAACACTAGCACTCTGTTGGTGGAACTGCAAACTGGTCCAGCTGCTCTGGAAAGCAATGTAGAGACTCATCAAAAATTAGGGATGGATCCACCTTATGATCCAGCTATCCATCCTCCGGGTGTTTTCCCAGAGTATTTAGAATCAGCAAATGATAGCCACATAGCAAAATCAATGTTCATAGCAGCTCAATTTACAATAGTTAAATTATGGAACCAACCCAGATGCCCCTCACTGGATGTATGGATCCCAAAACTGTGTTGTGTATATATATATGTATATACACAATGGAGTTCTACTCAGCAATGAGAAACAACAATATTGTGGCTTTTGAAGGTAAATGGATGGCAATGGAAGAAATCATGCTGAGCAAAGTTAGACAAACCCAGAGAGGCAAGGGTCAAATGTTTTCCCTCATTTGTGGAGCCTGGAGCTAAACCCAGGCTTGGGTGAACGGTTGTCAAACTCATATATTAAGACTCAACAAAGGCATAGCAACACATGGCATAATACAACGTAGGAGAACCATAGATATGTAGGGGGCGAGGGGGAGGGAGAGAGGAGGAAGATAGAGGGAGGCAGGATAGGGAGGGATCTAGGGAGACAAATACTCTTTACCCCCCTGAAAATCCAAATGATACTTATGCAGTCATTTAATTCTGGAAAATTCACAATCTAAGCATTTACATCACTTGTAGGGGCATAATATAGAAGAATCAAGAGACTGGGGTTGGGTGAATTAAGAACAAATGCCTATCATATTGTTACTTTATATGCATTTATGATTGTACAATAACTCAACTTGTTAATAAAAAAAAAAAAGCTGTGACAGCATTCCCAGGCTCTTAGATTTTAATGCACAGCTCCGAGGTACTCTGACATAGGCTTATTTGGGTCTATAAACCGGTATACTTTGCTTTTTCAATGAAGAGGAATTTCTGACTGGGAGGATGCTGGAAGGAGGACAAGAATTGTGAGTAGGGACACTAGACTTAAAGGAAACACACGGATGTGAAATGAAGAGACATTTCCACGTGTTGGCAGTGTTCGTAGCCACAGTTAACTCAGCTAAGGACTGTGCATGATCAAACAGCTCCCAAAGCAGAACTGCAAAGGGGTGTTCAAAGCTTCCTCAGGAACCCCTAATGTCTACCTTCTGTACAAACCCAGGTTCCCGGGGGTATTTTGTTTGTACCTTCATTTGTCGAGTTTATATGTTTAAAATGCAAAGTGTGCAGGAGAACTTTTTTCAAAGTTTTTTCTAATATAAAAACACATGCTAATTGCTGTTCTGTAGGATGAATAAGTCCAGAGATCTAATATACAGTATGAGAATTATAATTAATATTATATTGCATGCTGGAAGTTTGTTAATAGATTTTAGGTACTATTACCACACACACACACACACACACACACACACACACATACACACTATCTGTGAGATGATGGATATGTTAATTAGCTTGACTTTGGTAGTCATTTGACTATGTATATGTATATCAAAACATATGTTATAAAAAAAAGAAATATAACCCCACCAAAAATCATTGTGTATACCTTAAGTATATACAATGAAATGTTAATTGTAAAAAATTTAAGCATTATAGAGCATAGGAAGAAAATGAAGAATCACATAGAGATGTCCTCTGTTAACATTTTATGTCTCTCCTTTTCAATGCATATTTGTATGGACCATAATTGTGTAGCATAATGCTGCCCTGGAACCCTTTTGTTCACCTTGCTACATAGCCTAAGCATTTTTTTCATATCAGCAAGTGTAGCTCTACATCATTTCCAGTGACCACATAACAGTCCTACAAATGGGTATATCCTAATTTATTTTACCATAAACACACCAGAATGCACAACCTTTGTACATTTATCTGTTCTCTTGTCCCCTAATCCCTCTAAGCCAGGTTAGAAATGGAATTGCTGTTAAATGTTCATTTTCTTATATTTTTCTCTAGATCCTTATTTTATGGTCCTATTTTTTAAAAATGTCATTTCATCTACCAGTTCTGAACATGAGTTTTTACCACCAGAGTATGTGTAATCACTTGAGCAAGAAAAGAACATATCTTTCTACAGAAGCACATTCAGAAAAGGTCTCTGCTGCTTCTAAAGAGAGAGAGTGGCCAGGCACAGTGGCACATGCCTACAATCCCACAGGCTCTGGAGGCTGAGGAAAGAGGATTCCAAGTTTAAGGCCAGCCTCAGCAATTCGGTGAGGCCCTAAGCAACTTAGTGAGACCTTGTCTCAAAAAATAAAAAGAACTGTGGACATAGCTCAGTGGTAAAGTGCCTCTGGATTCTGTCCCCAGTATCAAAACAAATAAAGGGAGAGAATCTATTTTAATTTGTAACCAAAAATATTGTCATAATTTTAAAAATGAAGAGCTGGGCATGGTACCTTTTACTTGTAACCCTCACAACCATATGTGTATTGCCGGACAGGGCCTTACCTGTCTCCTTAGCTCCAGCCTCCTACAGGGAGCAAGTAAGAGTCACACAACATCACAAGGGCCTTGGCAAGTTAGTATCTTCTATTGAAAAGCATGATTGATCCTATTTGTTGAACTGTTTGGGCCAGTTTATCCACAATGATATATTCACACAAATCAAATCATTAAAGATATAGTATTTGTGAGAAAAATGTTTTCAATGGCAGGTGCTAGTATATCCATTTTTATTTCAACAGAAAATGTTCCCATCAAATTTTATAAAAATGTCAATACATTATATAATTAAAACAGATACTGCTTTATCAGAATTTTTTCACTTCTCTAGTTCAGTTTTTTTTCCAGAAGCCTGTTATCTTCTTGTTAATTTCATAAGTTAATTCAATCGAATGTTTTGGTGTCCTCTGAAAGCTCTTCTTAAATCTTGCTGTTCTATATCTAGTCTTAGTTTGATTCTGTTAATTTTAAATGTCAGTGTTTGCAGTCTTTTCTCCTTAAGTCTTATCAGTCAATGGTACCTTTCCCTCCTCTTAAATTTTTGTTTTATAATGAATTCTTTCAAACATGCTTCTATCAGCGCCTCTGTGTTGTTACATGGATATGTCTCTGAAATTTATATTGATATTTTTAAAGGTTAATGATCTTAAATTATAAACAAAATTCTTCATCTCCAATGTTTGGAAGATCAGAGGTTCCTGTCAGTCATTCTTTCTTCATAACTGTCAAAGAAATAATCAAAATAGAAATCACTGAACAGTTATCCATTATATCTGTGATATGTGCTGTTGGTTAATTAAAAGCTGGTTGAGGGGGCTGGAGCGGTGGCTCGGCAGTTATGGCGCTTGCCCACCATGCGAGAGTACACAGGCTCAAACCCCAGCACCCATGTACACAACTAAGTGTCAGCATTGAAGGTCGTGTGAAAAACTCCATAAAAGTTGATTCTCTCTCTCTCTCTCTCTCTATCTCTCTCTCTCACTGTCCTCTCTTAAAAAAAAAAAAGCTGATTGAGGCAGTTCCACTTGGAATTGTTTTGAACGTTGAAATCTGTTGATTATTTCTGCAGGCTTTTCATTAGGTCATTGGTGGCTTTTGCTATTTTTCATGCTGTTCTTGCTTGGATGTAAGGCTTGGGGCGGAGGCAGGTGAGCTCTAAGAGAAATGAGTGTGACTCATGGAAACAGAAGCCTGATTTTCCCAAGGGAAGGGCTGAGCTCTGAGAGGAGGAAGGGTTGAGAGTATTGGGCTAGGGCTGGTTTGGTGGATTCCTGCAAAGATGCGAACTCCCTCGTGAGAACCTGGGTCCCTGTGCAGTTCACCCTGGAGTGTCTCCTGTGAATGCTACCCTAGAGCTCAAGCCTGCTAACAGAACACCTAGTCCCACCTCTGCAGGGTCCCTCCCCTCTGGACACTAAGTCCACAATGGCAATTCCTTTTTTTTAATATTTATTTATTTATTTATTTTAAAGAAGGACAGTGAGAGAGAGAAAGAGAGGATCAATTTTATTTAGTTTTTTATGTGGCCCTCGTTGCTCGGACACTTCGCTGTGTACGTGGTGCTGGGATTTGAATTCTCATACCTGTGCACGCAAGGCAAGCACTGTGACGGCTGAGCCACTGCTTCAACCCCCAGTGGCAGTTCCTTTAAGGCCAGAGTTTTTCAGGATAATTTAAAATGTGGCAATGTGAAAAGGAACTTTCAGAGAGAACTGGGTCCAGGTTGGTTGATGCTGTGCCTTTTCTCCAAGGCCCATTGAGGAAGGGCCACCCTAAAGGTGTAAAATGCCTGCTTCCCACCCTCTAAGATGGGGTGGGTTTAGGAGGCCCTTTGCTACACCTGTCCTCACACCACGCCACGTCACCCCACATGGCTCACACTGCTCTGAAGAAAGCTGGTTCTCACCTGGCATTTTCACTTCTTTCTTTGCTTTGTTCTAAGACGTAGGTTTCGTAGGTTTCGTTTGTGGCCTAGGAAGAAGTGGAAAAGCCTAGTTGCAGGCAGTCATTGTGACAGTCCGCCCCTCCTCTGAAGAAGTCTTTGTTTTGCCATTCTCACCAGCTCCCCTGACTGGGCTGCAGTAATCCCAGGAATTTTGCTGTCTACTCCCTGGGTCCCATGTGTACTGATTCTGTATTTTCCCTTCAAACACTAACCTGAGGCAAAATTTTAGATGGGGAAGTCAGGGACAAGAGTCCTCAGGCATCCAGGTAATACTCAGGAAACTGGGAATCTGATTCTGACTGTGTTGGCTGGCCTGCTCCTTTCCTGGCTGCAGAGCTTGAACGTGAAACCTGCTCTTTTTTTTTTTTTTTTTTTTTTTTTTTGTACTGGGGATTAAACTCAGGGTCCCTTAACCACTGAACCACATCCCCAGCCATTTTTATTTTCTATTTTGAGACAGGGTCTCACCTAGTTGCTACCTCACTAAGTTGCTGAGGCTGGCCTTGAACTTGTGATCCTCCTGCCTCAGCCTCCTGAGTCACTAGGATTATGGGCAGGCATGTGCCACTGGACCTGACTTGAAACCTGCTCATTCTAAAATCTCTACTCCCTGTCCTCTCCCTGCTTCCATCTGTGCCCATCTTCTGTGACTTTGGATCAAGCAACTCACCCTGGAGATGGTGGAGTTGGGGGATTGGTTGCTGCAAAAGCGTTTGCGTAAAGCCTCTTGTACCTGCAGGAGAGGTAAATGCCCCAATTATGCCAGCCAAGTTCTGGCCTTCCAAATGCCAGTCAGGAGGGGGTTATCTGGGCACACTCACCTTCTTGTCTGTGAGACAGCCAAACAATAAGATGAAGACACCCTATGAAGAGGGACATGGAGATAAACTAGTCAGGGAGGGGGGATCCACCCACATCAGTTTGTGCCCTCTTCCTTCAGCTCTGTCTTCTTGTCTAATCCACAATCCTGAACCTTCCCATTTTGATTTTTCTGCACATTAACACTTCTTGGTGCATAGGATCCATTTCAGCTGCTTTTCTTATGGTTTCAAAGGGGATATCAATAGGTTGAGTCCTGAAAATTACCTGACTTCTCTAGCAAAATCAGATAGTTTACAGATAAGAAAGCCGTCAGAGAGGTTATGTAATTTGTCCATAGTTATCCTGATACACAGTGGAGGAACTGTGATCCTTACCCAAGCCTTCTTAAATTCCTGAACCTGTTTCTTCTGCTCTACCATGCTGCTTCCAGGAGAAGTGATTGGCAGTGACTTGGACCATCTAAAAGGGCAACAGCACAGCCACCCCTCTACCACCTACCTGGAAGCTGTTGAGAGCGGTGAAGACGTAATGAGGGACTACAGAGACTTCCTCTAGCAGAGTGGCCAAGCCCACCCCCCAGGTGAGGCCAAAGATGGGTGTGAGAATGAGCAGGGCTTTGATCACCCCCAGAAGAGCTTGACGCTTCTCCACTGGGGGCCCCTCTGACAGCGAAGGTCTCAGTAACTTCAGCACCGCCGTGGCTAGTACCAGCCCGTTCATGCCCACGATGGCCAGCACTGGCCCCGCGAAGGTGTAGAGTACCCCTCCCTTTCCATCCAGCCAGCACTCCCCCTCCCTCAGGTATCGCCCTTGAGGCAGGTAAAGGCCAAGGGCAACACCTGCAAACACCAGTGGCAACAGGTAGCCAAGGATCACCATCAGGGAGAGAACTCGGGGCTTGGACAGCTGATGGAAGACAAAAAGTAGCTGGTGGACCAACACCAGGGCCTGGGCCAGCATCCAGAAAAAGGTGGCCAGGTAGAAAAAGTGAGTCAGGAAGGCAGTGGCCAGGCAGAGTGGGCTGTGGTGCCCAGGAGAAAGGAATGGCGCTCCCAGGTAGAAGGTGTCTGCAGCCAGCAAGCAGATCACCATGTTGAACAGGGCAGCATGGCGGAAGAAGGCAACTTTGTTCCGCACCACGACTCTCCAAACCAGCCGGTACACACCCAAGCACACAAGCAGTGCCAGAATGGAAGTCCCCAAGCCCATCTGACTCAGCAGAACCAGGACAGGATCTTCCAGAATAGTGTGTGGGGACATGAGGATGGAGAAGGCAGTGAGGTGCTGGCAAATGCACCAAGTGGCAGGGCTAGCAACGGCGGTGTCTGCCTGGCACCCTTCCCCTGACCACCCCCCCTCACCCTCAAAGAGTTTGTGGTCCCAGAAGACACAGTGCAGGGAACCATCTGTGTCCCCAAAGTCCATCATGACCTCTGCCTGGGTGAAAGCTTGGCCACCTGCCATGATGGAGATAATGAAGACCAGACCAGCAGTGGCATAGGAGTCCCCCAACCCTTGTCCATAGTTTGAGGGCAGAAGGCCATCCACGTTCCGCAGTACCAGGCTAGTAATGCTAATGTTGACTCCATTGTGGCCCAGCGGGGCCAGTGGGTAGCTGGGAATCTGTGCTCGCAGAGGAGGCTGAGTGGAGAAGGAGATTTGGTACTCAGGAAGTGTGGGGTCGAAGAACTGGCTCTGCAGCAGCACATTGGACGAGTTGAAGGAGAAGGGGTGTTCCTGCGGGGACAGGCTGCTTGCCAGGGCCTCCACAGCCAGCAGGAAGTGTGAGCCTATCTTGGGCTTCTGGATCTGGACTTGGGACCACAGGGAGCTGATGTCCATGTCTAGGATGTTGTCTGTGGTTTTCAGGAGATCCTGTAACATCCAACAGAGAGGTGAGACCTGATCTCCTAGAGCCCACACTGCTGGCACTGGGACATACAGACCCCACTCCCTACCCTTCCTAATCCAGTGCTGGAGAGAAAAGAGAACAGGGAAGACAGGTCTGGGAAGAGACCCTGCCAACCACCTGGGGCATCTTGAGTCGTGTCCTCCTAACCCCCTCCCAGCCCCTCTGTCTGCCAGCTCTTCTTTCTTCTCCATCCCTTGGGGCTGCCCATGTCCTAAGAGGGCTCCTTTCCAATTCCCTGACCCTTCCAGTTCTGCAAAGCTAGGGATGGTGGCCAGGGGCAGAAGGCACAGTGCTTTGAAGTCAAGGGCCACATGCATGTCTGTGCATGCACACATGCTACATGCTCCCAGACGGAAGCAGGCGTTGTGCTGCTGCCACTTGCAGTTCTTTTGGCTACAGCTATGGACCGTCAACTGAGCCCCACTAAGAGCTGACGTAAGTGGGGTCAGCAAAGCAGAGTGTGTTTGAGTGTGTCTGTGGGCACTGTGTGCGCACTAGTGTGTGTGTAAGAGAGATCCATATGTCTGAGTGTGCACACATGCCTCCGTACTCGTGCCTCCACACCCTTTCCTGCCTTTCAGCCTCCCACGTGTTCCCAGCGTCAAGCCTTCACACTCCATGGCCCTGGAGATGGTGTCCAATAGGGGAGAGGGACCAGGAGTGGACACTAGGACACTACATGTCTGCTGGATTCTGCTCTCTAGTCTGTTGTTGAACTGCCTCTGGGGATGTCAGATGGACAGAAGGACCCACAGGGGAAAAGCCTCCACCCTGCACAGCTGGCCCGCACTGTGGCTCAGAGATCTTACCGCCAAGGCACTGCGGTCAAGCTGCATTCTGGCCTTTGCCACCACCTTGGACAGTGATTTCACAGTGTGCAGCAATGCCACCACATCAGAGGATGAGCTCGCCACCACCACCCACATTTGCAGCTGTTTCAGGATCTGTGGCACCTCCTCAGCAGGCCTGCCCTGGCCTTTCTGCAGCAACTGAGACAGACAAGACCATGGGGAGCGGGGTGGTGAGACAAAACAGAGAAGGCCTCTGTCCCTCCATCTCCACACCCCATCCCAGGGGAGTAGAAAATAGAGGGGCAGTGAGTGAGCAATGACACCCATATTAGGGGACAAACACTTGATGGGACTGTGGTTTGTGAACAGCATCTCACTCCCGAGCAGAGTGATGGCCCTTGAGCCCCCACACCTACTCCTGGGCTCTACTAGGTCTCAGGTGAGAGAAGCTCCTAAAGCCAGGTCCTAGAGAGGGGCGAGTCAAGGAGGGACAGGCATGTGCATGGCTGCCTTACCTTGGCTTTAACCTTCAAGGTCAGGATCCCCAAGTCTGTGCAGTCATTCTGGACGGGCCCCCATATGCCATCAGGCCCGCAGGGCCTCTTCACCACACCTTTCTTATCCTTGGGACATAAGGTCTGTGCCACATGGCCAGCCTTGGTGACATTCCAGGGAACAACAGAGAAGTTCTCAGGACAGGTGATGTCTCCATCTGAAGAATGGTGATCAGAGGACTTGGCAATCACAATCTAACCGAATTTTTTTCTTGGACAAAAACACATGCAGGTCTTGGAGCCTGGGCCAGTGGGCCAGGGCTGAGAAGTGTCAAAGAGGAGAAGGAGGAAATAACTGAGGGAAACTCCACTTACCCCGGATGATGGTGACAGGCACAGGAAGGCTGAGAGGATCCAGGTCCTGGCTCTTCAGGAGACAAGTGTAGATGGTGTTAGTTGCTGGGCAGTGCTGAACAGACAGCATGAGGCACTGAAAGCCTGAAGTGTTGACTAACGAGGCTGAGTGGGAGAAGAGAAAGAACCCGTCGCTGGCTGGAACCCAGCAGGCCCAGATACGCTGTTTGTCTTCCTTGGAATTTCAGAAGCAGGTGAAGCAGGGAGAGAGGGTGGACGTGTGGCATCGAGCTACTGAGGGCACCCTGGGGGCTCTACCTAGCTCCAGGACTGTCTTCAGAGTTTCCTCACCTGTAAAATGGGACTATCAATAAGCTAGCCTCCTGGTTTATTGCAAGAGTTAAAGGAGATTGTGTGGGTGAATGCACTGCAAAAAGTTATCTATACATGTAGTTGTGCTATGTCAACCGAACTGGGCTAACTTTAATAGAGTGAAAACAGTGTTGGATTTGGACTCCCAACCCCCAGCCTGAACTGCAGGCTTCACTTCTCATGGGCGACAGACCAGCTGCCTGGAGAAGACTGGCTGCCTTTGTCACCCCTGATCCCAACAGGCGGCCTGCTCCCCTACCTTGACTGCCCTCCTCGGGGCTCCAGGCAAAAGTGTAGTCCATATATGTGCTGGGAATGCAGCAGTTCAGCTGGAAGCCGGAGGAGTTGGCACAAGAGATGGACAGCTGGTCTGGAACTCGAACCACGTGTGCCTTCTGCAGGCGGACCCTCACCACCTGGTACAGCTCCCACCTGAAGCCCTGGGCCTCGAAGCAGCTCATGTACTCACCTGCAGACACATCTGCTGCATCTTGGGGATCCCCTGGGCCTACCCTAGAATCTCTGCTGCTTCCCAAGCCACAATCCAGGCCCACCTGATCACTCCCCACCTTTGTGAACCACTCAGAGCTTAGCCCCAGCCGGAAAGACCGCAGGATGGCCCTTTTGGAAGACATTCCCTGCCCCAAAGAAAGACTTGTAGGAAGAAGAAGAGATCTGTGGACCAGGGTCCTGACACTGCTTTCTTAGCAGTGGCCATGAACTCTAAGGTAAACCTCTTTCCCCACAGTACATGCCCTTCCTGTGCCACCCCTGCCACTTAGCATCTGAACATAGGTGTATTCTCAGCTGAAGGAGACTGTATTTTCAGCATTTTCCAGATTATAAATTTCTTTTGCTAACAGAAATGTCTTTATGAAAAATAATTATATTTTCCAAAATAAAACATAATTAGAAGAGTGATATCATTTTATGTTTTTGCAAATCTCTTTAATGTCTGGCTAAAGGGAAGCCAGCAGCTTCTGAATTCAGTCTCTCTGATGTCACTGCACCCTGGGAGATGCCACTGTCTACTTCGGAGGGAGTGAAAAAGAAGCAAATGACATCTTCCCAAATCAGGACAATCATTGTGACTTTGTAAACCCCTGAAAGGTTCCCAGAAGCCCCAAGACCACATGGAAATAACTGTCCATTTTTTTTAAAAATTCTATGTTCTGATGGGTCCCTTAGCATTTGCTTCTCTGGAATAAATAAATGGAAAGATGAGAAAGATAAGGGAGAGGTGAAAAGAAAAGCAGGCAGATGAGTGGGAGGAATAGGGAAAGGGAAGCAAAGCGGGAGGGCGGGGAAGAGGAAGAAAGAAAGGGAAAGAAAAAGAGAGATGAGGGCTACCTGCCCAGTACTGGGTCATGCTGCTAATGCTGACGGTAAACTGGCCCTGGCTGGAGGTCAGGGACACCTTTTCCCCTTTCTGCAGGAGGATGGGCGTGGACTTCTCTGACTGCTTCAGGAACCAGCTCACGTTGGTGGCCTCCTGGCTTACGTCGAGAGTCAGGTTCAATGTATCACCAGGCACCTGCAGCTCAGAGTTCAGCCTCAGTTTCCCGGGGACTGCAGGGAGGCAGGAGACAGGGGAGCCCTGGAAGTGACTTGGTTGCCCTCTTGTAACTAAGCAATCACTCCTTTTCCATCTTCTAAGCCCATTCCTCCATGCTCCTTCCCTGCCTACCATGTTTCTTGTCCCTGGATGGGCATCTGACTGTGGCTGCTGGGATCCAGCCTTAAAGACCCTGTTACAGCTGCTGGTGTCACGTCTTGGGCTTCTAGGCTAAAAACCAGGATCACTCTAGCCCTTTCTCCTCTCTCCTTGTCCAGAGGTCTCTAGGGCCCATTCACTGGCTTCACTACTCACTATGGTTATCTTTTTCGCCCACCCAGACAAGCAGCTGGGCTTGGGCAAGCTGGCAGAAAGAGAGATTCCGAAAGGAGAAGAGGTATTGCTAGGGACTGGGAAAGGGAAGGGTGAAGGTAGAAGAAAGGTAGATGGACTTGATAAGATGCGTGCATATATGGACATATCACAGTAGATCCCATTAACCTTTACAATAAAAAGGAAATGTAGGTTCAGAGAAGAAAAAATACAGAAAGCGTGTCTTCATTTATGGCTATTAGCTTTTAGGTTCCCGACCCTCCTTACCAGGTGGCAGCAACTGGCAGTAGCCAGGGACAGCATGGCTGAAGACAAGACAGGCACAAGGCTGACGGATTTGGTGCTGCGGCTGGCAGAGAAGGTGACGGGAGCAGACATCGGCATTCCACTGGTAGCCGGAGAGGCACGAACAGTGGCTGTACCCCGCATGGGTGACTTTACATTCTGTGACACAGAGGAGGGGAGTAAGAAGTGGGCAGGATGAGGAAGTCAGGCAGCAGGATCAGATACTGCCTGTTGCCCCCGAGGCTGTGCTGGGAAGCATTAGAGTAGGGATGGGGTAGTCTGGCCCACCCTGTCTGCCCCTTGGGCCCTCTGTCTAAGGCTGAAGACCGAGATGTGAATAGGAAGGGAGGTGTGAAGCAGGCAGGGGCTTGCAGGTCTCAGGCCTGCTGGCTGTGGGAGGGGAGCCCTCGAAAGCCCACCCGCATGGGCTCCATTCACTTGGGCCCCCTCTCTGTAACAGCTACCTGTCGTGAGGTTGAGATGGGTGAGAGTTATTTGGGAAGAGGCAGCTGAGGCAGTGGGGAGAGCCAGGGGCCTGGAGAACACCGGTGGCCAGGTCTTGTCTGAAAATTCCAGATGTATGTACACGGAGACCAGGACTGATTCTATGGGGGGAAAGAGACAGCTGGAGAGCAGAGGCAGCAAGGCCCTAAGGCAGTCCTTTTGCGTTCCCATACCCAGCTGGCCATTTCCGGAACGTGGAGCAGATTCCTCCCACCAACCTTGACCTGTCTAGGTGCACACACTGGAAGCAGGAAGCAGGCCAGCACTAACTCCTGCCTAGCTGTGGTGCATTCAGATTCGGTGTCGTGTCCTCCCAGCAAGCCCACTGCATAGACCAGGCTCCAAAGATGCATGCATTTTGAAGGGCCTCAGGCCTAAAGGAGCAGATGTAGGGGATCTGTCTGACTCACCTAGAGCCTGTCCTCTCTGCACTGCCACTTCGTGTGTCCCCTTCCTGGTCCCCTCTTTCTCCCTCCCTCCCTGCTCCCATTTTTCTCCTTCCCCTCCTCCTCCTGTCTTCTCTCCACTCACCCCCAGCTCCACTTTCTTGGTCCAGTTGCTGCCCAGATTCCCCTCCAGTCTGACCCTGTTCCTGGAACAGAGAACAGAGGGGAGACCTCTGAGGTAGGCTGACCCTGGGCTCCTCCTGGGGAGGGCACCCCAGGAGCGACCTGGCAGCCTGGCCTCTTGGAAGCTCTTCTTTATACTGGGAATCAAATGTACCTATCGGGAGGAGAAAGCAGGTTCCAGTAGGGGATGCAGGGACACTAGCCCCAGAGACCCCCACCAAAGCCTGTGATCCCAGCTGAAGCCAGGAACCAGGCGCACCTGCGAAGTCAACACGCTTTGCTTAGTCCCTTCCTGAATTTACCTATCCCAGGGCCTCTAGGCTGACATGGCTGGGTCTGGAGCTCCAGTAGGGAGGCCTGGCAGAGCTGGCAGAGGCCCCAGGGCTTAGAGACCTATTCTTCCCACAGAATTTAACCCAAGGGTGAGAAACAGGCAGTATCCTCCCTTAGCCTCAGTTTCCCATAAATGAATTCCTCATTAATTCCTTCCTCCCTTAAAATTGCATGTGCATGTGAATATTTATCTAAAACCAGGTGGATATACAGATATGGATATAGAAAAGATATAGTTAGATTTAGAATGGATGAAGACGTAGATTTCTATAGCGATGGATACAGATATGAACTTGGATTTGAAGACAGAGTAAGGTTCAAGGATATAGATAGATCAATATCTTGCTTGGAGAAAATAGATTAAATACCAATACAGACTCTGCTGTGCTTCACCAGTTTTCTCTGTTCTCTCTCAATGGACCCCAAATCTGGAAAGGTTTTCTTTTCTTTTTCTTTTCAAATTGCCTGTGTGACTGAAAAGCCTTTTCTCAAAGTGTGGCAGGCGTCATTGTGTTCCCAGGGACTCAGGTAAAGGGACAAAAGTTATCCCCACACCCTGAACGTGAAGATGAATGCTTCCAGATCCTACACCAAGCCCTTTCCTTCCCTCCGTCCCTCGGCCCACCACACACTGTCTCCTACAACCTGAAGTGCTTTTCTGTGGCCTCTGCAGACCTTCCCAGGGTCCTCACCCCTGTCATACTTACAGGCTGGGATGTTGGGACAACTGGTGACCCCACCAGGGGAAGAGTCATAACCAGGAGCAGACAGGGGGCAGCTGGACAGGCCATGGCTCAATGGAGCAGTCCCTAGGAGCCCTCCCGCTGCTGCATGATGCAAATTCTCGCAGGCGGTGCCCAGATGGGATGGGAAGGAAGAGTGGAAGGGAGCCAGGACTGAATTTACAGAGGAAGCGCCACAGCCATGACCGCGTCAAATGGGCACTGAGGCCACCTGGAGCCCATTGCCCCTGTGAGAGTGGTGTGCCCATGTACCCCAGGGAGCACAAGACCAGTAAGCCAGCTTCAGTCATGTTCCCAAGGATCTGGGGAATCTGGACTATTCTGGAACCCCTCTGGGCAGCTGGATTGATCAAAGAGACAAGGTTAGAAAAGAAAAAAAAATGACTGCTGATTGTTACCCTAAAACACCATCCAGATAGATCAGTCTTGTTTCTTTGTTTTCTAGATTTTTTTCCAGTATAGCCCTTCACAAACCCAAAGGTGCTTTACCACTGAGCTGTACCCCCAAGCTTTTTTGTTTTTACTTTGGAGATAGGGTCTCATTAAGTTGCCCAGGTTGGCGTCAAACTTGTGATCATCCTCCTGCCTCAGCCTCCCGAACTGCTGAGATTACAGGTCTGTGCCACTGCTCCGGACTTTTTTCTAGACTCTAACATGTAAAAAAAAAAAAGAAGAAGAAGAAGCCAGGTGAAATGGTACAGAAATTGCGAGGCTGAAGTTGGAGGACTGCAAATTTGAGGCTGGCCTGGGCATCTTAGCGAAACTGTCTTGAAGTAAAGAATCAAATGGGCAGTGGAGAGAAGCCTGACCATCTGGAAGAGTTGACACCGACAGGCTAGTGATCTCCAGGAGAATATTGGTAAGTTGATGGAACTGGAGCCAGAGAGACCACTAAGAATTCCATTCACAACCACAGTTTTTCCTAATTGATACCCCACTCATCTCATCTTAACCATGGTAAGTCCATGAACAGAAGTGAGAATAACAAGCAGGAGAGCAACTATTCCTGCTTCAATTAAGGCTGAAGTGCCCAGTGTGTCCAAAGCTGTTTCTTTTTTTGTGGTGCTGGGAACTGAAGCCAGGGTTTCATATGTGCTAAGCAAGTGCCCTACTACTGAACTATATCCCCTAGGCCTAAACTACTGGGAGAAATGAGAAAGTAAGGCTTCTTTTGTAATAATTTTAGAGATATTTGAAGCATTTTTTTTTTTAAGAGAGAAACAACTTTATTGAGTTTTTCACATGGCCTTAGTTGCTCCAACACTTAGTTGTGTACGTGGTGCTGGGGTTTGAACCCGGGTCCTCGTGCTTGCCAGGCAAGCGCCGAAACCGCTGAGCCACCGCTCCAGCCCCCTTGAAGCATTTTTAAATGTACAAAAAAAGACCAAGAGGGATTGGAGCAGTGGCTCAGCAGGTACAGTGCTTGCCTGGCATGTGCAAGGACCTGGGTTTGAACCCCAGCACCACATACACAACTAAGTGTCCAAGAAGCAAAGGCCAGATGGAAAACTAAATAAAGTTGATTCTCTCTTTCTCTCTCTCTTAAAAAAAAAAAGTAGTGGGGTTGGAGCTGTGGCTTAGTGGTTATGGTGCTTGCCTGGCATGTGCAAGGACCTGGGTTTGAACCCCAGCATCACATACACAATGAAGTGTCAGAGTAACAAAAGCCGCATGAAAAGTTAAATAAAATTGATTCTCTCTGTCTTTCTCCCCCACATTTCCCCTCTCCCACTGTCCCTCTCTCTTTAAAAAAATAAATGCCCAGAAAAAGTTGAAGGAAATGCCGTAAGCTCTACAAAGTGTTGGGTTCATCTCAGTATCCCCCAGAGCCTAGGAACTTAAGGCCTTAATATTTTTATTAAAGGAATCAAGAAATAAATGAAATACGTACACCAAGACATTGACAGTGATAGTAACTAAATGATAGGATTTGGTATGTTCTTCTACATTTCTGGACTTTTCAATTTTGTATTCTATAATGAAAAAAATCTTAATACAATATCATATTTTACAGTCTCCACTTCTTTTTTTATGGACCAACCAAGTTCAGAGTCCTCCAGGTTTGTCCTAGTGTCACAGGTTGTCCAGAAGTGCTCACAGGCTGATTCAAGTCTTAAGGCTTGGGTGGGGTTCAGACCAACAGACACTTATTGCTGCCACCTACCTGCTCCCAAGTTCAAGGTCAACTATAAGGCTATTGGCCTTTATCTCTCAGCAAGCATAATGATATTTTGAAATGAATACATTTTCACCGGCTGGCAGCTTCTCTGAGCTGCAGACTGCAACCTGGGCACATCTACACATGCACTGTGAAGGCTGCTAATAAACACAGCTCTATTGTTTAGAGTCACTGATTGCCAGAGGTTGCTAAATATTTGTCACATATAAACCAAATGTTGGATCTTGGTGCATTTGCCTAACTAAGATTTGGGCACAGAGGTCACGACAGCTATTATGGAATACAGGGTTTCTGTTGGTTGCTCCCAAACTTCAGCCGGTGACAGCACATGTCATGGGAAGGGACATGAATAGCAACTGGCCCTGTGGAAGTTTTGCTGCACCCCAAGTTCACTAACAGTTAATCAGCTAATCCTTGACTAGGGCAGAAAGCTTCACAGAAAGTATTTATTCATAACTGTTCGATACCATATAGCTGTGAAAATATAACAATAAGAGCTATTTTAACGAAAAGCTAGGGCATTATTCACATCTCCATAGGGAAAAGGTATTTCTGACATCAAAAGTTTGTGAGAAGTGCTATAAAGTGATTCAGAAAGAGCAGTGAGAGTTTTAGATCTCCAAAACTTAAGCATCTGACTCTGGATCCTAGAGTGAGATCCCACCTTTGCTGCCTGGGATGGTTCATAAAACCTGGTCCAAGCCAGTGCTTGCTTATAGATGCAGCTTAGAACATTTGAATTTGAGGAAATTCATGACACTTCTGACGTTTTCTCTGATACCTGCAGGATATGGGGATCTCTTAGAAATTTTATCCTGACATTCTATATGAATAAACCTCCAGGGAAGACCAGAATTCTAGAGTAGAGAATTGTTTTTTCCAAAATTAAAATAAGTTCAAATCCTTTAAGTGAGGGCCTGCTTGATTTTAATGTATATTTTAGGCTTATAATCTCATAAACTTAAGTGTTACTAGGCACCATTCTCTCATCTGCTTCAACTCATCTTTAAAAATTATTTTATAATTTTGGAGGAAATAGATGGCCTTCAGAAGAATGATTTGAAATCCTGAAACCATATAGGAAAAAAAAATGACTGATTTGAGTATGCAAAATATGAGATACACAAATGACAGAAGGCTATTAAGATGGCAAAATTACTCCACGAAAGAAACACACACATTTCCCTGAGTGAACAGATTTAGGGTGGGGTCACTAATGGAAAAGCAGACATGAGATCAGGCAGCTGGAGATCCAAATCAGCTTCATTGCTGGAAAAACTGAGTGGGAGAAGGTGGTTTGGATCCGAGCCAGATGTATTTCCCAATATATCACCCTTGAACTGAATTTACCTATCTAGTCGGGCGGTGGGGCAGGGGAAGGGCCTGGGAACAAATGTTCAGGACTTGCAGAACCGGCTGCTCCAAAGGAGGGAGCACCCCATTCACCCCATTCTCCAAGTCTTACCAGTCAGACAAGTCACTTTTCCCTTGGGGAGGAGGGAGAACTGTCCGATGACTGGTAGTTCCCACCTGTGAAAGTGTGAGAAGGGAATAAGCATTTCCCACCAACACCATGCAGTACTGATCATAACAAAATTATCTCAATATTTCAATATTTTAATGAGAGAGAGAGAACAAAAAATATTTAATTAATGAAAAAGTGTATAAATAGGTTCTTTTTTTTTTTTTTTTTTTTGTACCAGGGATCGAACCCATGGGTATTTAACTACTGAGCCACATCCCCAGCCTGTTTTATTTTTTATTTTGAGACAGGGTCTCACTAAGTTGTTTAGGGCCTTGCTAAATTGCTGAGGCTGGCGTTGAACTTGGAATCCTCCTGCCTTAGCCTCCTGAGTCTCTGGGATTACAGGCACACACCACTGCTCCTGGCTAAATAAGTTGATTTTTTTTTTCAGTACTAGGGATTTTTTTTATTTTGAGTCAGAGACTTCCTAAATTACTGGGGCTGACCTTGAACTTTCCATCCTTCTGCCTTAGCCTCCTGAGTCACTGAGATTTTAGGTGTGTGCCTCTATGACCAGTGTAGATCAATTTTATAAAGTCAATAAACCTAGAAAATGTTTATGAACAGCTTGTTAAAAGCCCTAAAGAAATGTGCATGAAGGACAAAAAGTGGTGGCTATCTACTCTGGAAGTCCATTGTTTCTGCTCAGATTCTCTTATTTTTGGACTCCTTTCTTAGAGACTGCCCTCCACTCATCAGCACAAGTTTACTACGTTAGTCATTTTATACATGGTTCCTCTGACCCCTGACTACACTGCCATCCACAGGTACACATCCAACCCAACGCTGGGACCACTTCTCTCTTCTGGGGTAATTCTGGAGCTGGGGCCTAGTGAGACCCTGCAACATGTAAAACCTGCCATGTGGGGAAAATGGTTTGAGCCCAGAGGAAAAGTAAAGTCGAGCTGTAGACAAAACAGAGACAGGAGGAGGGTTCCTCAATTCAACTTCAGTTTATCCCTGATGCTCATCTGAATTCTGTCATGAGTTCTGTCACAGACCCTGTCTTAGTCCCTTTGTGCTGCTATGACCGAAAAACCATAGGATGTGTCATTTACAATGAACAGAAATTAATTTGATCATTATGGAGGCTGAGAAGTCCAGAATTGAAGGTCACATCTTGTAGGGGCCTTCTTGCTGTGTCACAACATAGCTGAAGAAGGCATCACATGAAGAGATAGCACTCAGAGAGGGCAAGGGGCCACAAGCATCCTTTCATCTTCCTACTCAGCCTCTCCTGCATTAGCATTAATCCATTAATGAGTGCGGACTCCTCAGGACCTAATTACCTCTTACAGGTCCCACCTGGCCACACTATTACTTTCAGGATTAAGTTTCCAACACTTGAAATTTGGAGGATGTGTTCAAGCCATAGCAATTCCAACTTCTTTGAGTGATTTCCCTTTTCACTTAGCTAGTTAGAATGTGCTTGTTATTCGCAGCTAAAGGAATGTATTTCAACACACACTAGGAAAGCCAAAGGGGAGCAGGACACACAGTGCACATATGTTATCTTAGCTACTCGGCAGGCTGAGACAGGAAGATCAAAAGTTTGAGGCTCGGCAGTAGGAGTGCTTGCTTGGAATGTGCAAGGACCCGAGTTCAAACTCCAGCACCACATACACAACTAAGTGTCACAGAAACAAAGGCCAGACGAATAAATCAAGTTGATTCTTTCTTTCATCTCTCCCTCCCTCTCTCTCTCGTTAAAAAAAAGTTTGAGGCCAGTCTCAGCAACTTAGTGAAGCAACTTACGGAGACTCTGTTTCAAAATAAGAAATAAAAAATGGTTGGGGATGTAGCTCAGTGGTAAAACACCCCTATATTCAATCTACACACACACACACACACACACACACACACACACAGAACCAAGGATTTCTTGATGGTAGAGAAGGGGTCACTATTTTAAGATAAGTGGTCATTATTTTAAGATACTGAATTCATGAGCCTTATGATTCAACACAATCACTTTATCTTTCTACAGCTCAGTTTTCTCAACAATAAAGTAAAAATGTTTAATTGTATGACTTTGGACCTGGAGCTCAGTGGTTATGGCACTTGCTTGGCATGCACAAATATGAGGGTTCAAACTCCAGCACCACATATACAACAAAGTGTCTGAGCAATGAAAGCCACGTGAAAAACTAAATAAAATTCTCTCTCTCTCTCTCTCTCTCAAAAAAAAAAAAATTCTATGTTCTTTGCCACATTTTTTTTTGAACTATGGATTGAATCCAGGGGCACTTAACCACAGATTATATATATATATATATATATATATATATATACACACACACACACACACACACACACACACACACACATTATGTATCTCCCTCTCCTTCCTTCTCCTTTTGGAACTCCAATGACACAAATAATATCAGGCCTTTTTGGTATTTTTCCCATAGACCACAGTGGCTCAGTTCTGGTTTTCAATCTTCTCCTTCTCTGTTGTTGAGACTGGTCATTTCAATGGTCTACATTCAAGCTGATTGACTTTTTCCTCTTTCCTCTGTCATCTCAATTCTGGTACTGAGCTTGTACTAAATAGATAATGACCACCCAAAAGTGTCTACATACTAATCCCTAGAACCTGTGAACATGGAACCTTACAAGGCCAAAAGGATTTTGCAAATGTAATTAAGAATCCTGAGAAAAGGGGGTTGGAGCAGTGGCTCGGCGGTTATGGCACTTGCCCAGCGTGCACAAGTACACGGGTTCAAACCCCAGCACTCACATACACAACTAAGTGTCAGAGCAACGAAATCCATGTCAAAGACTCAATAAAAATTGATTCTCTCTGTCTCTCTCTCTCTCTCTCTCATTGTCCTTCTCTCTTAAAAAAAATGTTTTAAAAAAAGAAAATAAAAAAAAGAATCCTGAGAAAGGATGATTATCTTGGATTATTGGGTGCCCAATGTAATCACAGGGTCCTAATGAGAGGGAGACTAGAAGGTGAGAGACAAAAAAGCAGAGGTTGAAGTGATTCACTTTGGAAATAGAGGAAAGGGCTACGGGTCAAAGAACACAGGAAGCCTCTAGAAGTGGAAAAGAACAAGGAAATGGATTCTTGACCTGCTGACGTCTCGATTTTATCCCTTTAAGATTCATTTCAGACATCTAATCTTCAGAACTATAAAACATTTGTTGTTGATGTTGTTGTTGTTTTTGAAGAGAGGAAGAGAGAATCAACTTTATTTTTTCATCTGGTTTTTGTTTCTCTGACACTTAGTTGTGTATGTGGTTGCTGGGGTTTGAACCTGGGTCTTTGCACAAGCCAGGCAAGTGCTCTACCACTGAGCCACCACTCCAGCACCCAATACATTTATTTTGTAACTTACTACATTTATAATAATTTGTTATAATAGTAATAGGGATAAATTAATAGAGACATGCAATATTTTTTAAAATTTTTGATTATTTCATTTTTCAGTTCTAAAATTCCATTTGGGGGAGGATAGGTAAGGATCTACGGAGACAATCAGCAATGTAGCATACTCTTTTCCCCACCGAGAATCCAAATGATACTTATGCAATCATTTAATTCTGGAAAATTCACAATCTAAACATTTATATCAGTTGTAGGAGCAAAATATAGAAGAATCAAGAGACTAGGGTGTGGGTGATGTGGGGATAATTCTGATTTAGGAACATATGCATATTGTTATTTTATATGCATTTATGACTGTACAATAATTCAACTCCTTAATAAAAAAATTTTTAAATTTTTAAAAAATAAAAAAAATTTAAAAATAAAATTACATTCAGTTCTTTGGGTTTTTTAATTTCTCAGTGAGTCTTTCGATTTTTTCATGTGTTTCAAGAGTGTTCACACATACTCAGGGTACTTTTGTAATAGTTGCTTTACGGTCCTTTTCACATAATCCCAACATCTGTGTCATTTCAGCTTTGGTGTCAGTTGGTGGCTTTTTCCACTGTGAACTGAGATTTTTTTCTGGTTGTTCATATGCCCAGTAATTTGGGGTTTGGATTTTTTTTTTTTTTTTGGGTACTGGGGATGGAACCCAGGTGTTGAGGGTGCCTTATCACTGAGCTACATCCCCAGCCCTTTTTATTTTTTATTTTGAGATAGAATCTTGGTAAGTTTCTGGGGCTAGCCTGGAATTTGTGATCCTCCAGTCTCCCAAGTCACTGGGATGACATGTGTGTGTAAAGGCAGCCAGTTTGTATCCTGGACATTTTGAATACTACATTATGAAACTCTGGATCTTGTTTAAATCCTATGGAAAATGTTGAAATTTTTGTTTTATCAGGAAATCAACCTGGTTTGGTTCAATCACAAATTCTGCCCAATCTATTTGAAATTATGTTTTCTCTTTTCAAAGCATCTTCAGGGCTGTTCAGACGCAGTGCAGATGTGTGCCACCCAGTGGCCAGTCTGGGGTCTGCATAATGGTCTATGACAGCAGTTCTCAAACTGATGTAGTAGTGTCAGATCCAGGCAGTGACAATTGGGAGGTGGTCCCAGGAGTTCATAAGACTTTATGGAGTTATTTTCTTGAACTCTTCCTCTCTGATAATTCTGGTACTTTTTGGTTTTCTTGGACTTTGTTTTGTGGTCCTCTGCTTAGAAATGTAGGGCTTTGGGGCTGGAGCGGTGGCTCAGCGGTTGCGGCATGTGCGAGGACATGGGTTCGAACCCCAGCACCAGGTACACAGTGGAGTGCTGGAGCAACGAAGGCCACATGAAAAAATTAATAAAGTTGAATTTTCTCTTTCTCTCTCTCATTGTCCCTCTTGCTCCTGTGCTGACAGTGCTCAGAGCCTCACAGTAGTGGGGGAGAGAGGGGACAAGGGGGAGAGAAGGCTGGGTGAGAAGGGGAGAGGAGGGAGGGGAGAGGGCGCTTGTGTGTGAGCGAGTGGGAAAGCAGTGGAGGTTTGCACTACCCTCTTGGTGATGCGGGGTTTTTGAGATGAGGCCGGATTCTCTGCTCCCGCTGGCGAATGGAGTCTGAGCCGCTACAGATTCCAGCAGCCAAAACAGCCTGCTTCTAGTGTTTGCAGCCACTCCCAGTTAAACTGGGAATTTGGGCTGACTTCGGTGTCTGCAGCCGAAAGTGTTGCAGCTCTTGGTGTGGTGCAAATTCGTCCTGGGAATTCAGCACTAATCTTCTGGGTTCTTCTCTCATGAATCTGAAGAATAAAATCCACGGACAACCACAGAAGGAGAAGTAAAAGGAGTAGGATTTATTTAGGAAGAAGAGCAGAGTCTCCGCAAGGTGGAGGGGCACCTGGAACAGGACACCATCTAGTGGAGGTTAGACAGGGGTTATATAGATTTGGGGCATGGGCATATTTAACATTCATAAAAAGCAGGCTTTGAAACTCATTACCATAGTCATTGTTTAAAATCTATGCAAAACAGGCATTGAAACTGGTTAAGAACACTATTGGTTAAAATCTATGTCAAACAAAAGGTGGCAAATACTTCCTAGTTCCCACCTGTGACTACCCCCATCTCTTAGTTGGGACAAAGGTGAGCCTCATGGTCTTTTTGCATTTGAAGGCCCTGAGCATGTCCTGTCAATCACTCTCTACCAGCTAGCTCTTAGAGGGAGCCCTTTTTCCTGTCCTGACTACCTAGCCATTTTACTATCTCTCCTAAAACTGTCTCATTGGTACCACATTGTTCTGATTAGAGAGATTTCCCTTCCCTCAGAGTTGGAGGCTGCTGTGGACCCCCACTTCCACTGTTGCCGTGGGATTGGGTGTAAAAGAACAGAGAAGCAAGAAAACAATGTGGGATTTCCTCTTCTGAGAGCTACAGGCCTCTTTTCCTCTTTTTTTTTTTTTTTTTTGTACAGGGATTGAACCCCAGGGTGCTTTTCACTGAGCCACATTCCCATCCCCTTTTTATACTTTATTTGAGACAGGGTCTTGCTAAGTGTCTGAGGCTGGCTTTGAACCTGCAATCCTCCTGCCTCATCCTCCCCAGTCTCTGGGATTACAGGAGTCTGCCCCAGTGCCCAGCTTCTTTCCCTCTGCTTAAGCTAGCTTTAAGGGCCTTTTTCTAGGTTCTGTCTCTGAAATTGTCCCTTCTCGGGCACGGATGCAATGAATCAGCAGACAGCAGACATTTTCGACCCTGAGAGCCACAGAAGATGTCTGAGCATCGCAGTCCTGCAGATTGGGATGGTTGAGCTGCTGACCAGAGATGCAGATGAAGAGGGAAGTGGAGTTAGAGCATCAACACCCTGGAAAGGAAGATGGGAGACCAACAAACCAGCGTGTAAAAGCGGCAGGAAAAGTCTGGGCACAAGCACAAGGTGCTGGGTTTCACCGCCAGCACCAATACATAAAATAAGAATGAACTTTGCACCTTGAGAAGGAAAACAGAGGAAGCCTCTTTTAGAGCTAGGTGGGGTAGAATCACCACAGGATTCCCCAGGCTGGAGACAGGCAAGGAAAGTACCTTTTCATGAGCACACACCATGTACCAGGCCTTTGCACAGCCTGAGGACCTTTGAGAGAGGCCAGACATGAGTCTGTTCATAGACCAAGAACAGAACACTCAGAGCCAGAAGTAACGCAGCACTAACTGATGGAGTAAGGATTGGAGTCAGGTGTGCCTGAAAGCTCCGGCTCTTCCTACTCTATCACATGGACTACATATCTGGGGATGACTCAACAGACACAACAAAACCTTACAATGAACTAGTAATTCAGTGTTACTGAGACAGATTAGGAGAGACAGTGAAATGGCTAGGTAGTCAGGACAGAGTGCCCCCATCCAAGCGCTTCCCGGTAGAGTCAGAGAGTGATTGACAGGGCATGCTCAGGGCCTTCAAATGCAAAAAGATCTTGAGGCTCACCCTTGTCCCAACTAAGAGATGGGGGTGGTCACTGGTGGGTACTAGGAAGTATTTGCCACCTTTTGTTTTAACCAGTGGTGCTCTAGACCAGTTTCAATGCCTGTTTTACATAGATGTTAACCAATGGGGTTGATGCATTTCTCAATGCCTGCTTTGCATGAATGTTAATTATGCTCATACCCCAAACCAATATAACCTCTGGCCTAACCTCCATTAGACAGTGTCCTGCTTCTAGGTGCCCCTCCGCCTTGCAGAGTCTCTGCCCTTCTTCCTGAATAAATCCTAGTCCTTTTACTCCTCCTTCCATGGTTGTCCGAGGATTTTATTCTTCAAATTCTTGAGACAAGGACCCAGAAGGTCGGTGCCGAATTCCCGGGGTGAATTTCCACCACACCAAGAGCTGCAATGTGCCACAGGAAATCCCAGCTCTTAGCTGGGTAGCTGCTAACACTTTTGAGCTGCAGAGACCAGAGGGACCTGCAATCAGCCCAGATTCCCAGTTTTATCTGGGAATCGCTGCAAACACTAGAAGCAGGCTGTTTTGGCTGCTGGAATCTGTAGCGGCCCAGACTCCATTCGCCAGTGGGAACAGAGAATCCGGCCTCATCTCAAAAGCCCTGCATCATTTCCCTTATCAAAAAACTTGGTATAAAAAAATGTGAATATATATATAAAAAAAAGAAAGAAAGAAAAAGGCTGGGCAGGCAGTTGGGGTAGACAGAAGGATGCAGGTCGACGAAGAGGAAATTAGCTGATGGTCATTTTTTTCACAGAGGGCAAAGATCATCCACTGCCTTGAGTAAACAGGTGCATATCAGCTCCACATCCCCCTTTGCTAACAAGGGTGGTCCAGACAGCAACTTCCCCATGCTGATAAAGATGCTTGTGGAGAAGGGCAAAGGACTAGATCACGTTCTTACTCCTAGGCAGCGGGGAGGGAAGGCAATGATTAATGGATCTTTTTTTTTTTAAGAGAGAATCAGTTTATTTAATTTTCTTTCTTTTTCTTTTTAAGAGAGAGGGACAGTGAGAGAGAGAGAGAGAGAGAGAGAGAGAATCAATTTTATTTAGTTTTCATGTGGCTTTTGTTGCTCCAACACTTTATTGTATACGTGGTGCTGGGGTTCGAAACCATGTCCTCATGCATGCCAGGAAGCATGATACTGCTGAGCCACTGCTCCAGCCCCATGGGAAGAGAATCTTAAAAAGGCAAGTCCCTTCCCTCATACAAGTTCTCAGCTCCGAGACTTCCTTCTCCTGGAGAACCTGTTTCTTTCTATTTCTTAATGAACTCTATTTGCTCTGCTTGCCTTGGTGTCCCTCAGTTTTATTCTTCAACTCTGAGAGGACACAAACCTGACATCCACAAAAATCAGCATCATAGCTATATTCGAAAGGTAGGATTTGGCGGTGCACATCTGCAATTCCAGTTACTCGGGAGGTTGAGGCAGGAGAATTGCAGGAGTTTGAGGCCAGTCTGGGCAACATAGTGAGATCCCTCTCTTGAGGACGGGGTATGTAGCTCAGCAGCAGGGCACTTGGCTAGCACGTGCAAGGACCTGAGTTCAATCCCCAGCATGGGGGTAGGGGGTGCCAGGTGCAATGGCTTGCACAACTGTAATTCCAGCAACTCAGGAGGCTGAGGCAGGGGATCACAAGTTTGAGGCCAGTCTCAGCAACTGAGTGAGAGACTCTTAGCAGTTTAGTGAGACCTTGTCTTAAAAATAAAAAGGACTGGAGATGTAGCCCAGCAGTAGAACACACCTGGGATCCATCCCCAGTACCAAAAAATAAAAGTAAAAAGACCTCCATCTGTTTTTTTCTTAAAAGAATAACAAAAGGTAAAGAATATAGAATTATGACCAAACTTTCAAACATTAAGAATGTTTTAAGGGGTTGGGGATTTAGCTCAGTGGCAGAGCGCTTGCCCGAGTTCCGTCCTCAGCCCCGGGGGGGGGGGGGGGGGGGGGGGGGGGGGGGGGGGGGGGGGGGGGGGGATGTTTTAAGCCAGATGTGGTGGTACATGCCTGTAATCCCAGCGGCTTGGGAGGCTGAGGCAAGAGGATCATAAGTTTAAAGCCTCAGCAACTTAGCGAGGTTCTAAGCAATGTAGCAAGACGCTGTCTTAAAATTTAAAAAATAAAAATAAAAAAGGGCTGAGGATGTGACTCAATGTTTAAGCACCTCTGGGTTCACTCCCTGGTACCAAAGGGAAAAAAAAATAAAAAAGAAAAAGTTTTAAATTTTTTGTATTATATCTTTGTTTTTGTTTCTCCAACAAGATCACCTTAAAAATAATTCATAACTGTGACTGGGCTCAAAAAGCCAAAGGTCAAATGTTCTCTTTGATATGTGGAAGCTAACCCCAAATAAGGAAAAGATCAGATGAACAAAGAGGAAGAAAAAGGAGGGAGGAGGGATAACACAGGGAAAGTTCATGGAATGAATCAGACAACTTTCCTAGGTTTACACATGAGCACACCACAGTGAATCTCAGCAACATGCACATTAACAAATCACTAAATTAAAAAAAAACTATTAGTAAATAGCAGAAAAATCAGTAGAGTAGAGGAAAGAGAATGCAGGAAGGAAAATATTAGGGACTGAATCAGAACAAATGATACTCCATGCTTTTGTAATTATGTCGTTGTTTATTCTGTTATCAAATATATCTAAAAAGAACCGATAGGGGCTGGAGTGGTGGCTCAGCAGTTATGACGCTTGCCTGCATGTGTGAGGACTTGGGTTTGAACCCCAGCACCACCTACGCAATGAGGTGTTGGAGCAACGAAAGCCACGTGAAAAACTAAATGGAGTTGATTCTCTCTTTCTCCTCCTTTTTTCACTGTCCTTCTCTTAAAAAAAAAAAAACAGTAAAAACAAAAAGAAAAAAAAAACAAAAAATGAGTGACTGGGGATGTGGCTCAGTAGAACAGTATTCGCCAGACATATGTGAGAGGCTCTGGGCTTGATCCCCACAGTAATGCTAGATTGAAACTGTGTACTACCACGCATCATAAATGCATGAAATATGAATGGGTTTCATAAACAACAGCTATAAGACAGTGATTGACGGGACAAAAGGAAAAGAGATGGTGAAGAGCTGTCACTATATCTGAAAAATTTTTTAAAAGCTCTAAACTGGGCTGGAGCGGTGGTGGCTCAGCAGTTGCAGTGCTCGTCTGGCATGTGCAAGTGCGTGAGTTTAAACCCCAGCACCACGTACACAACAAGGTCTCAGAGTAATGAAAGCCACGTGAAAAACTAAATAAAATTGATTCTCTCTCTCTCTCTCTTTCTCTCTCTCACGCACGCGCTCTCTCTCACTGTCCCTCTCTCTTAAAAAAAAAAAGAAAAAGAAAAAGATCTGAACCCTGGTTAACATGTGTTAATTCTTGGTGCTGGGTGTTAATGTATATCAAACATATTACTTTCCATTTCCATATGTTATAGTTTAAATGGTCAAGAAAGGTAACAATACTGAAGAGGGATGAGATCTATTCTTGGTCTGACTCATAAGAGAGCGTTTGATTCATCCTTGTGCTTGTTGTACTAAAAGATAAGTGTATAGATGCAATATGTCTCCTTACATAGATACATAGATGTCTTCTCCTTTTTTTTCTTTTCCAGTTGGAAGGATTTTAATTTTAAAGACAAAGTTTTAGGACTGACTATAAACACACACACCAAGGCCTAATAGCCCATCAGTTCCTGATCTGCTCCAGAGTCCCCTTCCTGTGGTGGCCTATGCTGGGGCCTTTCTCCTTGTTCCCAACACAACAGGAATTCAGCGTGGCTGTTTTACACCAGAGCTGATAAGGGCATGTCTTTCTGCAACATATGACTCTAGAGGGATAAAACCCAGTTGTAGAATGGTCAGGGGTGCATCCTTCACACCAGCCTCAGTCTCCACTCTACAATAGGACATTGATAGGGATCTTCTGCTTAGGAGCAATCAGTAGGGTTGGGGATTTAGCTCAGTGGCAGAGCGCTTTCCTAGCATTGCTCACTCTGGTATCAGAACAAGAGCAGAACACAGTGTGAAGGGCCCAACTGAAGTTGGGAAAAAAAGGAAGAGAAGTCTTCCTATCAGGTTTAGACAGATTAAGTGCATAACAATTATAAAAACAATTCACCTAATCAGCAGTTCAAACAAACTGAGTCTCATTAAGACAGCTCACAGATGGCAGTAATGATGTAGATCTTTCCATCCCTCTCAACAGCCCTGTGCTAGGCCCTACAATTATCTGTTGAGGCCGTAGTTGTAGCTGATATTCCATTTACAGGAAGAACCAGGGTCACAAATAAAGCAGTCTCAATCTTCAATGTTGCCCTGCCTGCAAAAAAACCTGTATCTTTTTTGAGTCACAAAAAAGAGAGATTGAAAGTGGCAGTGGGGGGCTGGAGCAGTGGCTTGGCAGTTACGGCGCTTGCCCAGCACGCGCAAGTATGCAAGTTCAAACCCCAGCACCATGTACACAAAGAAGTCTTGAAGCAACGAAAGCCACATGAAAAACTAAATAAAAAATTGTTTCTTCTCTCTCTCTCTCTCTCTGTCACTGACCCTCTCTCTCTCTCTTTTTTTTTTTTTTTTTTAAGAGAGAGGGACAGTGAGAGAGACAGAGAAAGAGAGAAACAACTTTATTTAGTTTTTCACACGGCCTTCATTGCTCCAACTCTTAGTTGTGTACGTGGTGCTGGGGTTTGAACCCGGGTCCTCGTGCTTGCCAGGCAAGCACCGAAACCACTGAGCCACCGCTCCAGCCCCCCTTCTCTCTCTCTTAAAAAAAAAAAAAAAAAAGGCAGTGGACCAGTGAGTTTCCACAGTCTCTTCCGGGTCTCATCCAGTGCCTGTGATCCTCCTCCAGCTCCTCCTCAGTCTTTTGGAGTAACCTTTGGGGAGTAAGTGAGAAAAACTTATTTCCTCTCTAGTCACACACACACACACACACACACACACACACACAACTTGTGGTCACCAAGTGTTTTATTTATTTATTTATTTTCCCACTCCAAGCAATGCTCTCCACTGGGTGTCCTACAATTTAATTAAATTCTGATACTATCTACTTGAAACAGTGTCAGATCCTACAATTAGGGGTTCAGTTCCAAAAGAGTGCCTCACCTAATTTAGACACCAAGTCTAAGTACCAGCGGTTACCTGTGCTTCTGACTGACCTGCTGTAAATCTCAGAACCCCCTCCTCAGGTTTGATAACTTGCTAGAGCAGATCACAGAACTTATGAAAAGAGCTTCCTCACCAGATTACTGAGTAGTTATCCAAGGTTGTGACTCAGTACCTGCCGGATGGAAGACATACACAGGGCCAGGTATGTGAGAAGGGGAATTCCTAATTCCTCTCTGAGCTCACTCTACTCTCGATACCTCTATGTGTTCACCAACCTGGAAGCACTTTGAACTTCAGGGATTTGTATGGAGTCTTCATTATGAAAGAATGATCGATTAACTCCTTGGCCAGCTTCTTGCCCCTCCCAGGAGGGCTGGTTCCCCTGGCAACCAGCTCAACAACTGAGGCTATCCAGGAGTCCTCTGCCACTTGTCATTTATTAGTATACAAGAAGATACCACTTTGGAGAGTCCACAGGTTTTAGGAGCTGTGGGTCAGGTAACTATACAAATAACTATGTATTTTTTGTCATATATATATATGTCATTCCTCCTGGGATGGGAGCATCCCTGGGCCAGAGCAGCAGCCATGGCTATAGGGGACCTTGGCCACCTTTACCAGAGAATTATTTCTTCTAACTTATACCTAGGCTTTCATTTCTTTTATTTTTTTTTAAAGAGAGGGATAGAGTGAAAGAGAGAATTAATTTTATTTATTTTTTCATTGAGTTTTTTATTTCTCCGACACCCAGTCATGTATGTGGTGCTGAGGTTTGAACCTGGGTCCTCATGCAACCCAGGGAAGTGCTCCAACCGCTAAGCCACTGCTCCAGCCCCTATGCTTTCATTACTAAGAAAAGGCTTTACTTCTACCTATATGAAGATGGCATTAGAAGCATCAGCTATAGTGCTGTATAGTTTCCCTGTGGCTTTTTAGCTATTTTCTTATTTGCAAGCCTTATTCCGTTGTAGCAATAGCAGCTCTAGGGTCCATCTTATACCTTCATTCTTTTATTTCAATTTCTTCTAGAGAAGCTGTTAATTACCCTTCTTCTGAATTTCATCTATTCTTATTAAGAGTTAGTGGCTACCTCAGGAGTTTGCTTCTCAAATTATCCCTTTAGCTTCTTGTATTTCTTTTCTCATGCCACTTCAGAAAGACAAATCCAATGTGGGTAATTTGCTCATGCTTACATTGAATTCCCATGACCGTCTATTCAATGAAACACGGGTTAACCTAACAAGCACTGTATTAATGCAATGACCTATGCCTTCCGACTTATAAAATTGTAGAAGTTTTTCTTGGTGTGTGTGTGTTCCCAGGGATTAAAGCCAGGGTAGTCTATCACTGAGCTACATCCTCAGTCTTTTTTTCTTTTTTTAATTTTGAGATAGGGTAATGCTAAGTTGCCCAGGCTGGTATCAAACTTGCTATGGTCCTGTCTCAGCCTCCTGTCACTGAGATTACAGGGACGCACCACTGCATCCAGCAAAATTGTAGAACTTTATAGTTCTATATTTTTAGCTTTGTGCACTGTGCAGTAATTCCCTGCCAATGAGGTTTTTTTTTTTTTTTTAAGAGGGACAGTGAGAGAGAAGATAGAATCAATTTTATTTAGTTTTTCATGTGGCTTTCGTTGCTCTGACACTTAGTTGTGTATGTCGTGCTGGGGTTTGAATCCCATTCATAGCCCATGCCAGGCAAGCATCTTAACCGCTGAGCCACCACTCCAGCCTGGCAGATAAGTCTTTAAAAGCACTTAATTTGAAACAACTTTATCTGACATGATAAAAAGTTCACAAATAAAAACACCTGATTTATGACATTTTCTTCCTCTAGTTACCAGTACATTTTTAGTTATAAGATGTCTGTCTGTTACTTTGTGCTTTTTTTTTAAACAGAGAGAGAGAATATGAATATCAACTTTATTTTTTCATCTGGCCTAGTCCTTGCACGTGCCAGGCAAGTTCTTCAAATGCTATGCCACCGATCCAGACCTGTGTTTTTCTTTTTAATGTAACACTAATAATCCATTTTCTATTTTTAAATATTGAAATAAAATTTACTTAACATAAAAATTCCATTTGAAAGAATACATTTTAATGACTGCTAGTATGTTTAAAATATTGTACAACCTTCATTACTAACTCCAGAACATTTTTATCACCTCCCAAATGAAATTCCATGAGTGTTAGCAATTTCTACTCCCCTTCCCATTCTGTAATTTACTTGTCTTTATGTATTTGCCTATTCTAGTCATTTCCTATCAACAGAATTACTCAGCTTATGACCTTTTGTATTTAACTTTTTTTACTTATGTTGCCAAGGTTTATCCACGTTTTAGTTTGTGTTAATACTTCATTTCTGGGGCTGGTGCGGTGGCTCGGAGGTTATGGCACTTGCTCGGCATATGCAAGTACTCAAGTTCAAACCCTAGCAGCCATGTACACAATTAATCGTCAGAGCAACGAAAGCCATGTGAAAAACTCAATAAAAATTGATTCTCGGGGCTGGAGCGGTGGCTCAGGGGTTAAGGCACTTGCGTGGCAAGCACGAGGACCCGGGTTCAAACCCCAGCACCACGTACACAACTGAGTGTTGGAGCAACAAAGGCCATGTGAAAAACTAAATAAAGTTGTTTCTCTCTTTACAAAAAAAAAAAAAATTGATTCTCTTTGTGTGTGTCTCTCTCTCTCACTGTCCTTCTCTCTTTAAAACAAAAGTATTAATACTTCATTCCTTTTTATGGTTGAATAACAGTGCATTGTCTGGATGTACATATTTTATTTATTTATTCATTCATTGATGAACTTTTGGATTGTTTTCAGGGTTTTCTTTTTTTCTCTTCTGAATAATGCTACTATGAACGTTGTAGGGACACAGGGGAATTTTATTCCACCTTCTGAAGGTTTTCTGGAATAAACTGACAGACTTGAAAGAAGAAAAGGCACTTAATTTTATTAATATGCAAAAGGAGGAAAATCACCAAAGTGTTATTACCCACTAGCTCAAAATTATTCAGAAGCCTCTCTAGCCCCTTTTTCTATAAGGAAGGGAGAGAAGAGGGAATGTTAGGGGGATGGTAAATGATTTTTAGGGGAACTCAATGGACTTAGAAAACACACAATAGCTTGCAACGAAATCTATTTAGTCTGTAGAATGGACAATGAATTATAATAATTCTATATGGGACTAAAATAAAAGGACAATGCTGCGTGAAAACAGTCTGTTCAGGAGGAGTGACAGACTTGTCTTTCTTCCTGCAAAGTGAGTTTGGTTAATGAAAACTCAGAGAGGGGACGTAGGTAGTTGGTAGGTAATTGTTACTACTTTGGAGGGCCTGGGCTTGAGGCAGGAAAGGGAACTTTGCAGGAAGCCTCTCTCTGCACTCTGGGACAGGCAGAAGGAAGGGAAGGGCAGAGGGACCTGGATTTGAGGCTTCAGCATGCCAAAGCACTAGTCTTTAGGAAATTATTCTCAAAGCCCCAAAAGTATTCATGTACAAGTTTTGGGGTACATACCTAGGAGTGGAAGTTATTGGATTATAAGATTATTTATTTATTTATTTTGTTAATGGGAATTGCACTGAGGGCCTTGCATGGATCATATGGTTATTGTGTTTAAATTTTTGAGGAATTATCACACATTTTTCCCACAGTGTCTGTACCATTTTATATTTCCATCTGCAATGCATGAAGATCCCAAGTCTTTCACATTCTTGCCAACACTAGTTTATGTTTTTTTGAGGACTGTGTATTTTAATCACATTAATTTACTATAGTTTGTAGCTTCAGTTCTTATTTAATTGGACATTTGATTGCCTACATTTTCCCTCTGCAGTTATAAATATAGCTCACTGACACAGATGTGTGAGTTTTTTCTCCACACACCAAACAAGCAATTGTTTCTACAGCAGATTCTGTAGCAGGCACCAGTTGGATAGCCTCTAATTCCATTTAATCTTGATATTGTCTTCTTGGAGAGAAGTGTCAGATCCCCAGGTTTAAGACCTAGTCCTGCAAGACTATCTCCAACTTCCAATGTCAATCACAAGTCCCAAGTTGTTTTACCTGTGCTTATGACCAACAGACTATAAATTGGTATTTCCATGGTGTCACCTCCTTGGAAGTTTCAATTGATTGGCTAGAGTAGTTCACAAGTCTCAGGGAAATCCCTACCTTTCCTGATTTATTAGTAAAGGATATAATAATGAAGGAGCTAGATAAACAGTCAGAAGGAAGAGACGCATAGAGCAAGTTATACGAAAAAGGACAAGAGATTCCACGCTGTCTTCGGGCACGCCACCCTCAGGAACCTCCCAAATTCAGCCATTCAGAAGCTCTCTGAGCCCAGTCCTTTCAGGATCTTATTATGTAGGCATAATTGATTGAATCAGCGGCCAGTGGTGATCAGTTTAATCTTCTACCTCTCCCCTATCCCTGAAGGTTGTGGGGAGCTGAAAGTCTTCATTCTCACCACTCTTTTTGGTACTGGGGATAGAACTTAGGGGCGTTTTTTCCTAGTTTTATCCCTACCTCTTTTATTTATTTATTTTTTGAGACATAGTCTCACCTAAGTAGTTTCCCAGGCTGGTCTTTTTTTTTTTTTTTAAGAGAGAGGGATAGTGAAATAGAGGAAGAAAGAGAGAATCATTTTTTATTTAGTTTTTCATGTAGCTTTCGTTGCTCCAGGACCCTGCGTATGTGGTGCTGGGGTTTGAATTCTTGTACTCTCACATGCTGGGCAAGCGCTGAAACCTCTGAACCACTGCTCCAGCCCTGCAGGCTGGTCTTGAACTTGGGATCCTCCTTCTTTAGTCTCCAGAGTCCTCAGGATCACACATGTGATCCACCATTCCCTTCTGAAAGTCCCAGCTCTCTAATGATGCCTTGGTCTTTCTGATGACCAGCTCCCATTGTGAAGCCAACTAGCGCTCCTCAGCCACTGGTCTTCTCACTAGCAAATAAGAAACACGTTTCACAGTATCATAGGTTCCTTATAAATTTTTGCAACAAAGATTTTTCTTTAAGGGGGCGGAAGAAAGAATGAATAAACTTTTTAATTAGATTTCCATCTGTTTTTTGTTTTTCTGACATGTGGCTGCATATGTAGTACCGGGGTTCAAACCCAGGTCCTCATGCATGCCAGGCAAGTGCTCTACCACTAAGTCACCATTCCAGCCTGCTGAAAGTGGGATTATTAGGTCAACGATTACGAATAGTTTTATAGCACTTGTAGGTGCCAGCATGTTTCTTCATTCCCTCGTAGTTCATTTTATTTCAACAAAAGTTGAAAAGGGCTTACTGAGCACCTAGGTACCATGCTAGGTTCAGGGGTGTACAGATGTGGTTTTCACTCTTAGGGCATTTCCATTCCAGTAAAACAGATAAGAAAACTGATATTTTTATAACTTATAAGTCTGGAAACCCAGAGGAAGAGAGCTGACTCTAGTGCAGGGAGGTAGAATTGGGCTGGGAACTAGGACATGAAAAGGTTTTCTTTGAAGAGATGAAACTTTAGATGAATCTGATCTGGACATGGTGGAACAGGAAGATCTCAAGTTTGAGGCTAGTTTTCCTTGGCACTTTAGCAAGACCCAGTCAAAAAAAAAAAGTTGAGAAGGAGTTAATCAGGCATGAGCAAATGAATAAACTCTTTTATATTTAGCCAGAGTTGCTTGGGGATTTATGAATAATCCAGTATTTCTGGGAGATCAAGTATATGCGTGTGTTATGTGTGCACATTTTGTCCTTTGAATAAGGACAAAGGTAGCTCCCAGCTATTAAGAGGGGAGAAAGTGGTCTGGAGTGGTGGCTCAGCGGTTATGCTTGCCTGGCATGCGCAAGGACTCGAGTTTGAACCTCGGTACCACGTACACAACGAAGAGTTGGCACAATGAAAGTTACATGAAAAAGTAAATAAAAAATTGATTTTCTTTCTCTCTCTCACTGTTCCTGTTACTTAAAAAAATTAAAAAAAAGAGGGGAGAAAGTTTCAAGTAAATAAGAGTAAGCAGTGAAAATGAAGGAAAGTCAGGTAAGTTTGAAAGTGTCCATCTGATTTAGCAAAAACGAGGAGGAGCCTGGAAGCAGCCATTTCGGTGGAGTTGCTGGGCTTGGAAGTCACATTGGACAAGTTTGAAGAGTGGGAGGTTAGAAACGATAGCTTATGTTTACTAAATAAAGCCTTTGACAAGAATTTTTACTGTTTTAGTTCATTTTTTAATATTATTTAAAATAGTTTTCTGAATTCTTACACAACTCAAATGTAATTTAGTGGTTTCCAAATCTCTCCCTCTCTCTCTCTCTCTCTCTCTTTTTTAAAGAGAGAAAGGGATGGTGAGAGAAAGAGAGAATTGATTTTATTTAGTTTTTCATGTGGCTTTCGTTGCTCTGACACTTCGGTGTGTGTTGTGTTGAGGTTTAAACCCATGGCTTTTCACATGCCAGGCAAGCGCAGTAACTGCTGAGCCACTGCTCCAGCCCCTCCAAATATCTTAATGAAGCCTATTTACTGTCTTCTCTTTTAACTTTAGAATTAATCTGAAAGTGGCAGGATTGTTCACAAAGTCTGTTACCATGTGACTTTGTCATTCCATTCATGAAGAGGTGGAATCTATTTCCCCTCTGCTGGTTTTTGTGATTTGTAGAATGTGTCAGAAGCAACATTGTGACTTCCAAGGTGAGACCTTCAAAAGCTTTGTAGCTTCTATTTTATCCCTCCCAGTTTTATTGAGGTATGATTGACAGATAAAATTGTATATATTTAAGGTGTACAATGTTTTGATATATGCATATAATTGTGAAATGATTACTACATCCAGATAATTAACATATCTAACAAGACCAGCAGAGGTGCTCAGATAAGCTCAACTAAGTGCTGACCCATCAACTTATAAGCAAATAAAATGGTTATTTTAGATATTAAGTTTCGAGTAATTTGTTATGTGGCAATAAATATCTCCTATATATGGTTTTATTTTTGGTGACACTGAGGATTTTTTTTTTTTTAAAGAGAGAGGGACAGTGAGAGATACAGAGAAAGAGAGAAACAACTTTATTTAGTTTTTCACACGGCCTTCATTGCTCCAACTCTTAGTTGTGTACGTGGTGCTGGGGTTTGAACACAGGTTCTTGTGTTTGCCAGGCAAGCACCGAAACCACTGAGCCACCGCTCCAGCCCCAACACTGAGGATTGATCCTACAGCCTTTCACATTTTTGGAGAGGACACAACCTTTGAGTTACATCTCCAGCTCCTGCTTATTTTTTTATTTTTTTTAAAGAGAGAGAAAGGGGTGGGGAGAGAAAGAGAATCAATTTTTAATTTTTCATTGCTCTGACACTCAAGTTGTGTATGTGGTGCTAGTGTTTGAACCTGGGTCCTTGCATGTCAGGCAGGCATCATAACCACTAAGCTGCCACTCCATCCAGCCCCTCCTGCTTATTATTATTATTATTTTTAAGGGAGAATCAATTTTTATTTAGTTTTTCATGTGGCTTTTGTTGCTCCAACACTTCATAGTGTACGTGGTGCTGGGGTTCGAACTCCCGTCCTTGCACATGCCAGGCAAGTGCTGTAACCGCTGAGCCACCGCTCCAGCCCCTATTATTATTATTTTTTAATGAGAGAGAAAAAAAAATTATTTTTATTTAGTTTTTCACATGGCCTTTGTTGCTCTGACACTTGGTTGTGTATGTGGTGCTGGGGTTTGAACCCGTGAACTCATACATGCCAGGCAAGTGCTGTAACTGCTGAGCTACCACTCTAAGCTTTTTAATTTTATTTTTTCTTAGGGAGAGAGAGAGACAATGAGAGAGAGAGAGAGGGAGAGAGAGAGAGTCAATTTTATTTAGTTTTTCATGTGGATTTTGTTGCTCTGACTCTTGGTTGTGTATGTGGTACTGGGGTTCGAACCTGTGGACTCCTGTATGCCAGGCAAGCACTGTGACCTCTGAGCCACTGTTCCAGCCCACTCCTGCTTATTTTTCAAAGTGTATTTTAAAAAATTTTTGTAGTTCGTGCCCATTGATATGAAATCTTGTTATGAAGGCCTATGTATCAGTGGTAAACTTTAAAATCATACTCTAGAGGTTGAAGCAGAAGGATAACAAGTTTAAGGCCAGCCTGGGCAATTTAGCGAGATCCTGTCTCAAAATAAAAACAAACAAAACAATTAAAAAGGACTAGGTATGTTGCTTGGTGGTACAGCACCACTGGGTTCAGTTCCTAGTACCACACACACACAAAAATATATTATTTTTGAATGACTGAATCCCCTGTGGGATAACAATGTCTTCTTTTTTTAACTGGGAATTGAACCCAGAGTCACTTTACCACTGCACTACATCCCCAGACCCTTTTATTTTATTTTTTAAAAATCTGAGACATGGGCTTATTAAGTTGCTAAAGTCTGTAGAATGCTGACTTCAAACTTGTGATCCTTCTGCCTCAGCTTCCTGAGTCTCTGGGATTAAATACATGTGCCACCATATCCAGTGTGACTTCAAAGTCTTTATTCAGGGATTTTCTTTTGATTCTGACCCTTTGTTTCCGGTCTTTAAATCAATTCTCTCTGTTCAAGACAAAGTATTTTCCACTTTAACAATGCATTTTAAAAAAGGAGAGGCAGGAGGCGCGCAAGTTCAAAGCCAGCCTCAGTAACTTAGTGAGGTCCTCAGCAATTCAGCAAGACCCTGTCTCAAAACAAACAAACAAAAAACAGGCCGGGGATGTGGCTCAGTGGTTAAGTGCTGCTGGGTTAAATCCCTGGTACCAAAATATATAATTAAAAAAAAAAGGGGGGGGGGCGGAGAGGAGAAGTTGTGGGAGGGATTGGAGAATCTATGCTGAGCCAGATGGTACTGTTACTCACTGAACACAGTAACTTACTCAGATCATGTCTTAGTCAACTTTGTATCTCCATTTCAACAAGGATACATAAGAGATGATGAAGCTGTTACTTTTATGCATTGTTTCATCTTCGCAAGTCTTGTTTTCTAAAGGCGGAGGTGATTTAGGCTCGTGTTTTGGTCAGTAAGTCACATAGCCTTGGGTCTATCAGGAAGATCTCAAAGCCTTAGTAGCTACTCATGTTGGCAACTGTTGCCTCCACTCCTGCTCTAGGTTTTCCAGGATTCTTTTTTTTTTTTGGTACTGGCGATTGAACTCTGGGGGCACTTAATCATGAAGCCACATTCCCAGCCCTTTTTATTTATTTTTATTTTAAAGAGAATCAATTTTATTTATTTATTTTTTCATCTGGTCTTTGCTTTCCCAACACTTAGTTGTATATATGGTGTTGGGGTTCACCCCTGGGTCCTTGCGCATGCCAGGCAAGCACTCCACTGCTGAGCCATCGCTCCAGTCCCTTTATTTTTTGACAAGGTCTTGTTAAGTTGATAAAGCTGGTCTCGAACTTGTGATCTTCCTGCCTCAGCCTCCTGAGTCACTGGGATTATAAATAGGCACCACCATGGCTGGCTTTTCAAGGATTCTTAAGGAAAATGGACATCGAATATTCCCTGTTCTGCTTTTTCTGCTCAGTGCCCTTGTCTTCTACTAAAATGAAATGACCATTATTAATCCAATGAATTCAAAGGTTCATGATGATAAAAATGAATCCTATTAAAAAATGAAGCCTCTTGCATAGTTGTATGACATTTGTTCAGACTAAAGTAAACAAAAGAAAAGAATATTGGTTCCATTTTACTGTATCTGCAGGCTTGTCATTAGATGATGCTAACATCTGCAAAAAGAAATAAGGAGAAAGGCAGGACCGGGTGGTGCTACTGTGGCTATGCATCTGAATGATTTTGAACTTGGACTTGAGTCTGCTTCCATTCTAGTTCAGTAACAACGTGGAGGATATGTGTGTGGGAGGGAGGATATGTGTGTGGGAGGGATCAATTCTTTCTTTGTTCATAACACAGAGGATGGATTACTACCAGAACTTCAGGAATGCTGAAAATAAGATTCTGCTCTTTGTAGAACTTTGCCTGAGAACAGTTTTAAAGATAATGCTCGTTTTATTTAACAAGCATCCTCTTGAGTAATGGCTATAAGAAAAATACTTACTTTTGAATCAAGAATGGCAAGTATGTAGTTGGTCTAAATAAATCACTAGATCTGTAATTTTACTCTTGCCTTCATATCACACTGGGCCCCTGGCTCCCTCTTTTTATACTGCCTCTTTTGGATGTGAATGACAACTTACACCACTGGTTTAGTGTTCAAAGTTTGAGCACTAATGCAGCCCTTGCACCATTGGGAAGCTGGAGTGCATGACAAGTCACAGAACAGAAGAGACATCATCTTTCTCCAATGACATGGAAAATAGCACATATTAGCTTATGCTATAAGCTAGTATATTGACTAGCTCAGTATATTGACTGAGATTCAGACTTTTATCTATGATAGAGTATGATTGATGACCCACTCAAATAGTTTCCTATACATTTCTTCCCTAGATTACTGAAAAATGTAAAATACAGAAAGAAACAGGCAGATAAAAACCCACCTAAGACGGTTTACTATAGCCAGAGAATTCCATTTTTTTTTTTTTAAGAGAGCAGGACAGTGAGAGAGAGACAGAGAGAATCAATTTTTACTGAGTTTTTCACATGGCTTTCATTGCTCTGACAGTTGTGTGCGTGGGTTGCTGAGATTTGAACCCATGTACTTGTGCATGCCGGGCAAGCGCCGCAACCACCGAGCCACCGCTCCAGCCCCAGAGAATTCCATTTTTAAGAAATAAAAAAATGCACCATATAATGACTGTTCAGCTCTTTTTTAGTCACCCTCTTTCCCAACTTTGTCTAAAAACTGACTTACAGGGGTCTGGTGATGTAGCTCAATGGTATAGCACTTGCCTAGCATGTATGAGGTTGAGTGTGACCCCTCAGTATCACAAAACAAGAAGATGTGATTTTTTAAAATTAAATTTAACTTATTATTATCATCATTAGTGGTTCAGGGGATGGGACCCAGGGGCATTCTATCACTGAGCTACACCCCCATCCTTTTGGTCTTTTCTTATTATTTTAAGAGAGAGGGACAGTGACAGAGAGCCTTTGTGGCTCGGAGCCTTCATTGTGTACGTGGTGTTGGGGTTCGAACTTGCATACTCACGCATGCTGAGCAAGTGCTCCAGCCCCTTTTTATTATTTTTGAGACAAGGCCTTGCTAAGTTTCCCAGGCTGACTTTGAACTTGTGATCCTCCTGTCTCAGGGTTGAGTTGCTGGCATTACAGGTGTGTGCCACAATACTTGGCCTATGATGCGATTGTTTTCTTTTTTGACATCTTACCATAGTAACTTTTAGAAGCAAGGTGAAGTGAAAAAAATTATTCAGCTAGAAGTTGAAGGTGTACTTTGAACAAATTGAGTGACTTTTGGGCAAAATATGACTTTTCTGTTCCATTTTGTGTAACTGGAATAACCAACTGGCCCATTGGCTTGTGACAGACAGCTAAGGTGTTCTAGTGATGTTACCCTGCTTTGAGAACCACAGAATTTATGAGTACAAGGCATTATTTTATGATTTTTAATATTTTTTGGTTGGGTGCAGTGGCATCCATCTATAATTACAGCAAACTGAGGTTGAGGCAGTAGGATTTCAAGTTTGTGAAGTCTGGGCAACTGGGCAAGATTGTGTCACAAAACAAAAAACAAAAAGGGCTGGGGATGTATTTTAGTGTTGGAGGGCCTCTGAATTCAATCCCTAATTTTGAAAGGAAAAAACATTATCTTTTCAATCTCTAATTTTGTAGGGAAAAAACTCATCTTTTCTCAGATGAGCTGATTTCTCAGAGATGTTAAATGATACATAGATTCATTGGATTTCAGAATGAATAGGACCTTAGGAATTTAGTCTCAGACTCTCCTTTTAAAAAAGATAACTGGGGCTAAGTGCAGTAAATTGGGAACACACAGTCTGTAAGATGTCCAAGTACAAACAAATCTCTATGCTGTGTCAGTTTAGAAATTCTCAGATGGATTTGTAAATTGATTTACACTTGTTACAGCATTCTGCAGAGGAGAAATAGAATTTTTGTAACTGTTTTCAAAAAATTAAAAATTGCTCTTCCAAAAAAATTGCCTTTGAAGAAAAGAGAGGTATGTTTTTCAAGACAGGTTGGCCTTGAAGTCCTATACTCAACTGATCTTGCCTCAGCCTCCTGAATAGCTGAGACTCCAGGTGTATGTTTAAAAATAAAAAATGTCATTTTGAGTTTGTCGATGTCTGAAGTTATCAATGAATGTATAAACTATTAATAAGTTATTATTAATATAATCATTCCATAATTAACTAAACTATCGTGTATAAGCATGAAGTTTGTATTTTAGATGGGTAAGCAGAGGAGATGAACTAAAAATCATTTGAAAAAAATCATTTGATAGTAATTCTTTTTATCACATTGACTAGAAGATACACAGAACAGAGAAAACCTGCTGATTACAGTCAGTAGAATTTACTTGGGACAAAGCCTTAGTCTGATGCATAAACTGCCCAAAAGCTCTGTACTTGACGAGTGAACACAGAGGCATGTCAGTTCAGTTTTCTTATGCAGAAGGGAAGCTTAGGCCCAAGGTGGCAGTTTCATTTTCATTAGAGCTAATTTCCTTCTTAAATCAATGGGAGACTCATTCCTGATGTCCCTCTCAAAACTGGTACTACATACACATCAAAGAGATCTGTTCATTCCTATTCAATAAAATGTTATTGACCCATATATAATTTGCAAGCCACTGGGCTATATGGGTCCAGAAGAAAATTTAGATATATAAGATACAGATTCTCCCCTTGAGGGCAAGGATGGGATAGGACCTTAACATTCCTTGATTATCTGTCATGTACTAGGTATAATAGATACATCATCTATTACCTCATTTTTTTTTTCTTTTGTGCTGGTGTTTGAACTCAGGAGCGCTGAATCACTAAGCTACATTCCCAGGCCTTTATTTTGAGACAAGGTCTTGCTAAATTGCTGAGGCTGGCCTGGAACTGCAATCCTTCTGCCTCAGCCTCTAGAGTCACTGGAGTTACAGGCTTGTTACCACTTCAATCCTCGTCCTCATAAGAATCTTATGTTTTAGGAGGGGAGATAAGACACAGGCTGAAATAATAATGTGTCAGGTATATCTTGGGTCCCCAATAAGTATTTGATTTGTTGAACATAAAGAGAGACCTCAAAATAATTGCTAGTTTCAGGGTATTTAGGGAGATTGGGAGACTCCCATTTCATGTCAGATTGACCATTTCCAAGCTAAGTCAGGTTTTGTAAGAGCTGCCTTGATTAGGATATATTATATGGTAAAGGTGCTGGGACTGAATCCAGGGCCTCAGACATTCTAGGCAAGCGCTTCAGCACTTAGCAACATCTCCAGCTCCTGTAATCTGAATTTTTTTTAATTTTTTTTTTTTAAAGAAAGAGGGACAGTGAAAAGGAGAGAGAAAGAGAGAATTAACTTTATTCAGTTTTTCATATGGCCTTTGTTGCTCCGACACTTCGTTGTGTATGTGGTGCTGGGGTTCAAACCCGTGCGTGTCCTTGCACAGGCCAGGCAAGCGCACCACCGCTGAGCCACCACTCCAGCCCCTGTAATCTGAATTTTAATTTCCTAATCTGCAAAATGGAGAAAATATGCCCTACTTCAGTGTTTTTAAGGAATGAGTATTTATGCAGGTAAAGTTCTCTTCATATAAAGCACTAAATAAAAGTAAACTATTATCGAAATTTACTATTATTACATACACACTCGCCATTCCTTGATCTCAGGTTTTTCCCACAATTAACTGGGCTCCAGTTTTCTAAAAACCGTTTTTGCAAACCCACCTAGAAGTCTCGCGCAGACTGAGGTGTCACATTACTTTTTATCTGGTTGGGAGACAGTAGCAATCGGAGTTGGTAAGTTTGATCGAGCGGAAAGTGACGAGGCAGTCCAAAGTTCAAAGCAACTCTGACCCGAGAGGCTTGACTCTAAAGGCTTTTCAAATGCCTGTACAGACCGCATGTGGCCTCCCTCCAGCCCAGGCCGCAACTCAGCCTTCTCTAAGTCAAATCTTGTTCTTTTAGCTCCTATTGCACGTAGGGCATGATACCAGGCACTGGACGCGAGCTGCGGCACAGATTTTTCCTTTGCTCTTTTACTTCGCCGTAGCAAGCGAACTACGCCCTCTTACCTGAAATGGCTCACATGCACTCACCCTTCCCCCAGGACTAAGAGGGTACCCCAGATCTCCACCCAGATGCGCACCCAAAAGCGCGCGCCTCCCCCAGAGACAAGAACAGGGTCCCCTGGGAAGTTGACCTTTCACCTTTCCTCTTGACTTACCTCAGCTCACCAATTTTGACGCTAGCCAATGAAACGACGAGGAGAGCTGGAAGGCGGGACTTAGTGTTGCCTGATCAATGCCGATTGGACTGCGACGGCTTTATGGGGCGGGCAGTGGGAAGGGGTAGCGCCCCTTCCCTGGTGGGTGGGGCCGCGCCTGCGCATCGAGGCGGCGGAAGTGGCCGCGGCGGCTACGCGTGCGCGGTGGGCGGAGCGCGGCTCTTCTACCTTCTTTCCCAGCCCAGTCTTTCCCAGTCTAGCTCAGCCGGTCTGGTGCTCGTGTTTCACTGCTTCGTCGAGGAGAGTCGCTGCCGAGTGGGCAGTGGGGTTTCGGGTCGTCATGGCTGGTTACGAATACGTGAGCCCGGAGCAGCTGGCTGGCTTTGATAAGTACAAGGTAGCGTGGGCTGGCGGCCGCCCCTCTCCATCCTCATCCTGGCCGCGCCCAGGCGGCTGAGGGGCTGGCGCGGTCCGTGTCACCTTGTGCCGCGTGGCCCGGGGTGCGCTGGCTGGCGTTTCTGCCGGGTCTTGCGAGTCCGGGCGCTCGGGGTCGGGGAGCGTAGGAGCACCGCAGGCCCGCCGCCCGGACCCGGCACTCTCCCGGGAGGTTTCCTTTTCCTTAGGCGAGCGCTCCACGATAGTGAAGCGAGAGTTCTTTTTACTTATTATTATTATTATTATTATTAGTAGTAGTAGTAGTAGTAGTAGTAGTAGTATTGTTTTTAGTCCCCTGCCTGAAGAATTCTGTTTCCTTCCGTGGTGTTGTAATTGCCTTCGTTTGAATGAACTTTCTCCCTGCCTTTCTTGCATACAACTTCAGAGATGGAGATGATCATCTCGCAGGAGGCCCCGGGAGGGGGAGTGACTTACCGAGGCCTTACTGTGGATGCACTCGGCTTCTGTTCCCAGGAAAGAGGCTTCCTCAGGGGTGCCTTGCGGCGCAGGGCTGCCAGATGAAATAAATGTGCACAGGAAGGAACTGTGTAGTGGAAAGAGCGCTGCTTTTGAGTACATGTGAACCCGATGTCCAAGTTTCTTTATTTGGCCCTGAACAAGTCATTTAAACCCCATTCAGCTTCTCATTTATGCTCATAAACTGAGAATAAGAGTTCCTACCATGCAAAGTGATTATAAGGATTTGAGAAGTGCCTGGCACTCGAGTGCCCAGGAAATTATGGCTGTTAAGCTTTCCTCCAAATCTAGTTCCCCTAAATTGTGCCTTTATCACTGAATGACTTTACTAATCATCCAGTCGCCCAAACCTGAAATATGGGTTTTAACCTTGTATCCTTGTTATGTTAATCTTCACAGCTTTAAATGTTACTCTCAGAGAAGCCTTCCAGGGGTACCCCTTTTCTCCTTGAATGTTCTGTTGTGGAGTTATTCATTAATGTGTCTCTCCATTAAAATGTAAGGCCAAAGTAATGAGACTTTGTGGACCACCATGACCTGAGTACAGTGCTGCTCTTAAGTACTAGGCACCCAATAAACATTTGTGAAATGAATGAGTTACTGGAAAAATCATAATGGATTTCGTTTATCTGGGATAGAAAAAACTGTAAGGGGCATTAGAAAGCCATATAGTATTTCCCCTGCTTTTAAGTAATATTGTGCCATACCATTTTGAACTGAGGTAATGACTTGTCTTAAAATTATAAGTGGAAAGAGACTCCAGAGCCACCTTGGTGACTCAGGCCAGGGCTCTACAAGTTTGAGTTCAGAAGACTATTAACCTAGATACCCCGGTTTTGCTCTAAGCTCTACCTTTTTTTGTTATCTGCTCTGCACTGTAAATATTGACATGTAAAATATTTTCTTCTTTACTAGGGTCTGACTTTCAGAGTAAATGTTAATAGGATACCTTCTTTATTTTGAGCAGTGTCTAAAAAAGAATCTCCTTTTTCCTTTTTCTTATAAGCAAGCACATATATCAAGCATATATATATATACATATATTTTTTTTCCCCAGCTAGTCAGATGTCCTAATTTACCAGTGTAATTTTCTGTCCTTATCTCTTTCCCTCTTCTCATCTTACTCAGTTCCTGTGTCTGACAGCACATTTCCTATCATCCCGGAAAACAAAGGTCAATTTAGCAAGTGTCCAATGTTCACTAAAATACAATTTGTTGAGGTTATTTTAGTTACAGTGAGGTTTCTTTGGAAAAAAAGGAGCACACATTTAAAACCTAAACATTCTTCTAGTAGGGAGTTCTATACTCCATACTGCATTCATATTAAAAATATGAATCCAGGGGTGTCCATAAGACAAATCTGTGTGGTCATTTTTGCTGGAATGTGAATTGCACACAGAGATCTTTCCTTTCTGCCATTGTATTCCCATTGTGTGGTCTTCAGATAGTAAGTGCTTTATAAGCTTATCGAATTAAAACATTCTCCACCCCTCCAAATGGGTGAAGAATCAAAACATTCAAAAGAGATTTTAATTCCCTGGTGTGACCCTTTATAATAGAGCAAAGAGATGCAGAGAAAAATTAATACTATAAAAGCAGCCAGTGGAAAAATTACTTTTGAACCAGTTTAATTTCGTTATCGTCCCTAAAGGTACACCTGAGAGCGACAATTGGAAACCTGGCAGTTACATAGAATAGCTGCTGAAAGAGGTGCACACACAGAGAGGTAATTAGGTTTCCCTAGTAAGAAACTGCAAGACAATTGATTTTTACTATAGAAGAAAGCATGGCATGGATTCTCCATGCACTTGTATTCTCCATTGTGGTACTTCACACAATTCTGTTAAATATTGTTAGCGGAATCATTAGTTTTTCTTTTAGAACATGAGCTCTAGGAGGGCAGGCTGATAGTTGTCTTGTTCAACATGACCAATGTCTAACACAGTACTGTGAACAGAAGAGGTACTTAATAAATATTGAAGGAATGAAAATGGGAAAAAATATAAACCATTTTGGAGTATGGTAAAAGGAGCTGTACAGCTGAACATTAGAAGGATACTCTTGCATTTTGACTGTGAAGGTGTCAGATACATCTACCAGTGTTCTCTGTTGCTTAATAATGTAACTTCAGACAGTCATGTTCGTTATGAGTCCTACCATTCCTTCCCCCATCCTTTCTTTTGGAAGGGGGTTTGTAGTTGAGGGATTTTTTTTTTTTAAGAGAGATTTATTGTGAAGTTATTATTGTAGTTTGTCTAGTCTGACCGAGGGAAGGCATAGCTTTAATTGATAGTGTAGCAGCGAGTTTCAAGTTGTATCATTTTGCTTCAAAGAGGAATTATTTGGTGACATAACTGACCTTGTTTGGTTTCCAGAATGTCATAATGAATCAGTTTCTGCTGTTTCATTAATTAACTTGGCTTTCAGTAACTGTCAGACTACTGGAATTGTGTAATTGTGAATTTATTACTATTACAATTAAGAAGTTATAAAGAGAGACTTCATTTTTTTTTTTTAAGAGAGAAGGTCAGTGAGACAGAGAGAAAGAGAGAATTAATTTTATTTAGTTTTTCATCCAGCCTTTGTTTCTCTAACACTTTGTTATGTATGTGGTGCTGGGGTTTGAACCCAGGTTCTCGGCATGCCAGGCAAGTGCCACAACCGCTGAGCCACTGCTCCAGCCCCTCTGTCTGCTTCTTGATGGTAGTGCTGAAGAATCAGAATCCAGTCTGGCCATAGTGGTTTTTCATTTTGTTTGTTCAGCAGGCATTTATGGAGGGCCCACTCTTTGCATTGGGGTTGCAAAGTTTAGCTAAACTTGAAATTCTTGACTTCAGAGAACCTAGTTTGGTGGCATACGGACATGTAAATAAACAGTTACAAATACTAAGTGCATTCAGGAGGTTGCTGGGTGCTATGAGGAGAGAGGACGCAGCTTCCAGGGAGTAGGGGTTGAGAGTAGGGAGTTGAGAAAGACTTCTGAGGGGATGAAGGTAAAGACAGAGCTCAGTATAGAAAGATGAGCACATACATAACTAAGTGTTGGAGAAACAAAGGCTGGATGAAAAACTAAATAAAATTGGTTCTCTTTCTGTCTTTCTCACTGACCTCTCTTTCTCTTTAAAAAAAGTTGCAAACAGAGTCTCTCTTTACAACCTCTTAATTGTAATAGTAATAAATTCACAATTACACAATTCCAGTAGTCTGACAGTTACTGAAAGCCAGGTGAAAAGAGAAAAGACCTCACAGATGATCATTGGAGTATAGTAGTGCAGGCCTGATAGAGTATATTCTGGGAACTACAAGAAATGAGATAAGATATTTAGGTAAAATGGAGGAATGGCAGAAGATAAGACTGAAGCAGGAAGAGGAGTCCTGGCAGAAGCGGATGATTTGATCTGACTTTTACCCTGTGGATCAGTGTTTCTGTGGTCCCAGGACTATTAGTATCAGAATCATTTAGGTTTAGCAGATTCATAGGTCCCCTTTGGTAGATTCACACTGCATGTTAAATACTTCTGGTGGTTCTTACACCAAAGTGCTATAGGTTTGGGGGAGGCACTGACAACTTTAAGAAGGGTCAGTTTTTTTTTTTTTTAAGAGAAGAGAAAAAGAACCAATTTTATTTATTTTTCATCTCGCCCTTGTTTTTCTGATACTTAGTTGTATATGTGGTGCTGGTGTTTGAACCCAGGTCCTTGCACATGCCAGGCCAGCTCTCCAACCGCTGAACCACTGCTACAGCCCCAGGATCAAATTTGAAGTTGGGAGTACTCTGGCAGCTTGCAGTTAGTTAGAGGAGATAGGAGTGATCTGGACACCTTTAGGATGCTGCTGCATTGAAACTGCGTAAGAAATGTTGGAGGCCTGAATCCAGGCAGTGGTTATAGGAAGAAGAGAGTAGGATTCTAAAGAGGTTAAAACTGTTAAACCCATCCACTGAACGTGACCACCAGCTTGTTTAATTTGACCTATTTTTTTCAGAAACTAGTATCTTCCCCATAAAAGTCCAGATTTCTGGATGCTCTTGAAATATCAAAATATTGGGGTTGGGGATTTAGCTCAGTGGCAGAGTGCTTGCCTAGCACGCGCAAGGCCCCCGAGTTCGGTCCTCAGCCCTGAAAAAAAAAAAAAAGAAAAAAGAAATATCAAAATATTGGCTAACACTATCCCTGAACAACTTCTTCCTGCACCAGCTGAAGTTGAATAGTGCTTGAATTTTTTTTTTAATGGAATTTTCTCTCTCGTTTCCATTTACCTCTTGTCTAGGTGTTTTGTGTAGGTCTGGTTTGTTCAGTTTACCTGCTTGATCCTTATGATCCTTGATTTAAGATTGACAGCAGGCACAGTGGTTGGGGAGGCAGAGGCAGGAGGATTGCAAGCTCAAAGCCAGCTTCAGCAACTTGACAATGTCCTGAGCAACTTGATATGAGACTTTGTCTTAAAAATAAGAAATAAGGGTGCTGGACTGGTGGCTCATTGGTTACGGCGCTTGCCTGGCATGCATGAGGATGTGGGTTTGAACCCCAGTACCACATGTACAGCTAAGTGTTGGAGTAAGGAAAGCCACATGAAAAACTAAATAAAGCTGATTCTCTCTTTCTTTCTATCACTGTTCTCTCTTAAAAAAAAAATATGAAGGGATGGCACGGTTGGTTCAGTGGTTACCGAACTTGCCTGGCATGCCTGAGGGCATGGGTTTGAATCCCAGCACCATGTACACAATGAAGTGTCGGAGCAGTGAAAACCACATGAAAAACTAAATAAAATTAATTCTTTCTCTCTCTCACTGTCCCTGTCTCCAAAAAAATAAAATGAAATAAAAAGAACTTGGGAGGTAGCTCAGTGGTTAAGTGCCCCTAGATTCATCCCTGGTACCAAACAATCAAAGAAAAAACAACTGACAAGCCCTGATGATTGACTAGCTGAGGTGGGTTGATGGAGCATATAAAAGGTAAGGAATCTGGAATGACTCAGGATTTGATATGACTGGTAGATAGAGGTGGCAGTCAATGAGTGAGGGTTTTGGGAAGAACTATGCTATAATGCTTTTTAGAATGTTTTTACAAATCAGTCATGGTGTTGCATACCTGAGGCAGAAGGATCACAAGTTCTAGGCCAGTTTCAACAACTTAATGAGAACCTATCTCAAAATAAAAAATAAAAAGGGCTAGGGATGTGGTTCAGTGGTAAAGTATCCCTGGGTTCAATCTGCAATACCAGTAAATAAGTAAATAAATAAATGTTATAAGTAAGTAAATAAATGTTTTAACAGTAATCTTTACATCCAATCTTCTGTTGGATGGGGCCACCTGAAGGTGTGATTTGTGACTTGGAATTCAAATGAAGTAAGGACAACTTATCATTTGTGGATGAGTTGTCCTTTATTAGAGAAAATTTTTATAATACTTTCAAAGATTCAACATTTTTCCCCTTGAGCCATGGTAGAAATAGTATGAAAAATTCTTGATCTTTTGGTTTTCATTATGAGTGCAAGCTGACTATAATACAGTGTTAATTATGACATTACCTGGATGTTAACAGTTAATTCAAGCATAACTTATATTTAGTTATAATTCTTTCCTGTAAGTAAAGGTTTGAAAATAAGACTTGAAAAATGTTCTGGAGGTCTTAGGTAAAGATTTGCAAATGTCTCATTCAAAGAACTGTTTTCTGCAGTTAGCAGAGATGGAGGAGTCTTTTTGAAGAAACAAAAGAAGGATGGGTGGGAAAGTTCTGCAGAGTAAAGGAGATGGATTCAGTGGCAGGGAGAAGGTTGTTCCATTTTTCAGGTGCTATGCAGAGGAAACATCTTGAATGGATCTTTCCTACCTTCTGAAATATCAGTTCATTGATGATGGCTTGCTTCTCTAACTGCTATAATTAAATGTTATGAACTTTGTTGAAAAGAGTTTGCCCACCTCATAAGGGATGTGTGGGGAAAGATGTTTCAGTTGGAGAGAACAATGGAAAACTGAGGTACAGAGGCCCAAATACCAAGGTATGTTAGAAGTAAAAGTAAGTGATAGAAATATGAGGGACCAGGCAGAGCTTCTGGCACCCAGTGTGGGAAAATCTGTAGTGCAGAGCAATTTCACCATAAATACAAATAATCAGAATGATAGCAGACATTTATATATCATATACTATGTGCCATGCATTGCTTGAGGTGTCTTACATATGTATCGTTTGATATTCACAACTGGGACTATCATTTTCCCAGTTTCACTGAGACACGGAATTTCAATAGTTTGTTCAAGGTCCCACAGCTTATAAATAGTGGAGCTGGGATATTTGGCTCCAGGGAGTCTGGATCTGAAGTCTACGTTCTTCATGCTATGCTGGCTCTTAAAACTAAGAATGAAATGTAAAATCTGTCCCGTAGGTACTGGCTGTTTTTGTTTTAAGATATAAAAACATGTTTCTGTGGTTTCTATAAAGTTCTTTCATTTTATTTTTTTTTAACTTTTTTTTTTTTTTTTTTTTAGAGAGAGAGGGACACAGAGATCATCAGTTCTATCTAGTTCTTCATCTGGCCCTCATTGCTCTGACACTAGTTGTGCACGTGGTGCTGGGGTATGAAAAAGCATCTTGTGTATGCCAGGCAAGCTCCACAACCACTGAGCCACCACTCCAGCCCCTCTAACTTTCATTTTAATCTGCACAGAATTAAAATGAAAACAAAGAAGATAAATAAACATGTGAATAAAGATCTTCAGTGATATGTTCAATTGAACATGTGTCTGATGTTTGCAGATGGGGAAGATGAACAGTGGGGGAAAAAACCCTGAGTTTGTTTACTCTTTTGTCAGTTTTAAAATTATTAGTAGGTGGGCTTATATTCACTAGTCACCCATTTAATTGAGTATAGTGGTCACCCTTATCCATAGGCAACATATTCCAAGACATTCAGTGAATGTCTAAAATCTAGATAGTATTGAATATATTATAAAAGGTATGTTTTTTGCTGTACATATGTACAAACCCATGATAAAATTTAATTTATGAATTAGGCACAAGAGTTAACAATAACTAATAATAAAATGCAATAATCATGACAATACACTGTAATAAAAGTTATGTGAACATATAGTAATTTGTACCATATTCACCTGTCTTGTAATGATGTTAGATGATACAATGCCTTCGTGATGAGATGGAGCGAGGCCAGTGTCACAGCATTGTGATATAGTGTTAGGCTACTGTGTAGTGGGTACTTTAATAAAATCAGTGTGAACTGTGACAGTTGATCTGAAAACGGACAGCTAGGAAGTGACTAACAGGTGGGTAATATATACAGAATACACTGGACAAAGGGATGATTTACATCCTGCCTGAGAAGGATCAAATTGTGAATTATTTCTGGAAGTTTCCATTTAATATTTATTGACCATGGTTGACTAAAACTATGAGATGATGAAACTGAAAAAGGGGAAACTGCTACATTAACATTTCATTTACAATTAACTCTAATTGAGATAAAAGGCTTTTAATTAAGTAATTTGTTTTGGGGCTAGTATTTAGTTAAAAAGAATCCATGTGCTAGCCATGTGATCTTTCCAGCCAGCTCTCATCTGTGAAAAGGGGTCGTACCTACTTCATGGGATAATTGTGAAAATTGAACAAGTTAATATTTGTAAAGTGCCTGGTATATACTGCCATATTAGTGTTAAGCAAATAAAAAACAAAATTTGACATTTGTGCTTCCCTTGTTAACATTAGGAAGCTTGTAACATGCACCTGTACACACATCCTGGAAGGTGATACCAAGAGAGTGTGTTTTAGGAAAGGAAGTAAAGGGTAGAAACTTAATAGGCAGATGAATAAAGATGAGAAGTTTATGGTTAGCTTGGATTCCCTGAACAGTCTTTAACTTCTGATTGCTTCTTTTTTTTCATTATATACAGTAGTACAACAGGTAGAATAAATAATTTTTCTCAAATGCTGCTTAAAAATATGCAGTGTTTACCATATGTTTGATATCTCAAGTTCCCTCACTAAATTACACCTCCTTTTCTTACCTTCACATCTCCTGCTAGAGCTTACTTGCTTAAGTCCAGCAAGTGAACGCTTTTGTTACCAAGACTTCTGTTTTCTCCTTGCTCTAACTAATCTTCTATCACCCTCTTCTCTGACTTACTTGCAGGTATAAATGACAGCTCACTGAGTCATGTTCTCTGTGGATGTAGTTCTTAAAGCCTTGTATTGATAAAAAGTACTGTAAGAAACTTTTCATTTCTGTCTTTGGGTTAATATAACCCCTTTTTTGCATTAGAAGTTTAGATTTATGATTTTCATATCTTAGTAGATTGTAGCACAGTGCCTCCTTGCATTTAATAGGGATTTAGTGAATACTTGAGGAATTTTATTGTACTTTAGGTCTTGCTTGAAGTGCAGATTTGAAATCACCATAAGGAGATTTAGGTGTTGTCCCTTAAATGTTGCTGGTGGCTTATCCTTCAGGCCAGGAGTTAATTTTTGTGTTTATTTTCATTAGAGCAGTGGTCTTATATGAGAATTGAATGGAGGGTTTTTCAAAAGGCAGATTGCTTGGTCTCACTCTAAGTATCTGATTCAGTAGATATATCCAGATGGGCTAACAGTTCACATTCAATTAGGGTATAATACCTTGAAAACCATCACATCAAAGAAATAGTCAATTATATAGCATTCTGAAGAGCAGTTAATCAAACCAAGAATTCAACATGAAAGAACAGGAAGTTATATTACTATGATGTTCATGTTAGCTCTCAGCCATCAGGTAGTCTCGATTTTGAGCCTCAAGATATCACAGGGGAGAGGAGCTGGAGCTGTTACCAGGTAAGGTACGCACCCAGCATGCTTGAAGCCCTGAGTTCTGTCCCAGCACTTCTCTCTCACTCTTAAAACCCACAACCCTTACCCCCACCCAAAAGTCTGCTCTGTAGCTTCCCTGAATAAAATCATGGAGTCATAAATCATGTTGAATGAAAAAAGGTATCTCTTGTTAGGAAAGATGGTATAGTGCTTTCAGAATGGCAAATAAGTTGCTCATTCCTCCTGGCACTCTTCCTCATTGGTTTTCTGGACACAACTCATCTGATCCTACACTTTGCATTAGTTTTCTGTTGCTGAGTAACAAATTTCCAGACTTGGTGTTATAAAACAAACATTTATTACCTCAGTTCCATGCATCAAGAGTCTGGGCATTGGTTAGCTGATTGTTCTGCTCAGAGTCCGGCTAGGCCTATCGAGAGCTTGAGATGCTCACCCATAAGTGCACATCGTTGCTGTTTGCTTTTTGAAGGTCAGCAGAAGACCTCTCGAGTCTTATGTAATGAAATATAATATGGAAGTGACATCTTGCCACCTTTGCTATATGATATGCCTTAGGCAAGGCAGTACCATCCTTCATCTTTTCTATAGTCTCCATTGGTTAGGGCCAAGTCACAGGTTGTGCCCTCAAGGAAGTGGAATGAACCATTGAGGGGATTGATTATACAAGGGTGTGACTTATTGAGGATCTCCTTAGGATGTGTCTATCAGAAACTGGAATAGAGAAAACTGGAAGAACTGTGGAAATGCAAATTTCATTACACTGGACCTAGATGCTTCATGATTTTACTCAAGCCAGGGTAAGGGTAGTCTGGTTTAAAACAAGGTGATCAGTTTCATAGAAGTGCTCTCAAATGAGTTGATCTTTATTGAACTCAGAAAGGACTTCCAGTTTAGACCTTCTTGCTTGTTAGCTGTATTAATCTCTGAATTTTATAATCTCCGTATTTGTAAAACAGATATGTACTTTACCTATTTTAAAAAATTTTTTTTTAGTTTTTCATGTGGCTTTCGTTGCTCTGACACTTAGTTGTTTATGTGGGTCCTGGGCTTTGAACTCACGGACTTGTGCATGCCAGGCGAGTGCTGTACCCGCTGAGCCACCACTCCAGCCCCTACTTTACCTATTTTTATAATATCAAATGAGGGAGCAGATAAAATTGTCCTGTAGAACAGGCTTTGTATAAAGTTATTTGGTTATTTGATAGGAAGAAAGTGAGAACCCTATTCTCTTTATTATATTTATATTGATTGGAAGAAACACATCCAAGGAAATCTGATTATAGACAATAGAGCATTGCTTGGGCCAATAGCCTTAGTCTGATTCATGAAGTGCCCAAAGCCCTGTACTTAATAAGTGAACTCAGAGGCATGTCAATTCAGTTTTCTCATCAGTACGCAGAAGGGATTATATAGCACTTACGTAAGGGAAGCTTAGGCCCAAGTGGCAGTTTCATCGATTTTCTTTTCATTAGAGCCAATTTCCTTCTTCAATCAGTGGGAGACTCATTTCTGATATCCTCAAAACTGGTACCACATGCACATTAAAGAAATCTGTTCATTCCTATTCAATAAAATGTTATTAACCATGTATAATTTGCAAGCCACTGGGCTATATTGGTCCCGAAGAAAATTTAGATAGAAAAGATACAGATCCTCCCCTTGAAGGCAAGGGTGGGAAAGGACCTTAAGGTTCCTTGATTATCTACTAAGTATAATAGATGCGTTATATCTATTACCGCGTAAGAATCTTGTGCTTTAGAGGAGAGATAAGACACAGGCAAAAATAATAGTGTGCTGGGCATATCTTAGGTCCCCAGTAAATGTTTGATTTGTTGAATGAATGAATGTAAGGAACAAAAAAAGATCTCAAAAAATTACTCTCATTTCAGGGTCCCAGGTATATTGAGAGAGACTTTCAGATTGACCATTTCCAAGTTGTGTAACTGAGTGACTCTGGGCAGGTTATATAAGCTGCTTTGACTAGGACACATTATATGGTAAAGGTGTTGGGACTGAACCCAGAGCCTTGCACATGCCAGGCAAGTTCTCTGTAATGAGCCCAGCCCCTTTCTTTTTTCTTTCTTTACGTATAAAGAAAGAAAGATATGGAACACAGACATTAAGTATATACGCTATTGGATTTTTACCAGTGTATGTACACATGTAATATGTAACCACCATCCAGAGCATAATACAGAATTGTTTCTAGAACCTCCAGAAGACCTGCATTTCAGTCCTTTTCACCATACTATTATGATTTCTTCTGCTGTAATTTAATCTGTTTTTGAAGTTCATTTAAATGGTTCCTATAAGCAGAGTCTTTTTAATGTCTTGGTTCTTTTGCTGTTATGTCTTATGCATTCTTTACCTGTCTTCTAATCTTCTGGGACTCAACTTCGGTGTTCCCTCCTCAGAGAACCTTTCTCTGACTGCGCTGACTATGTATATTCCCTGTTCTATATATATATATATATATATATATATATATATATATATATATATATATATATATATATATTTTCCCCCCTCAGGGGGAGTAGGTTGCCATCTTCGTTAACTTTCTAGGGATACCATAAAAATTTCTCACAGTTATGGCTTTAAACAGTAGAGATTTACTTTTTCATAGTTCTGGAGGCTTGAAATCTAGAAAATGAAGGTATTGGTAGAGCCACTCTGTAGGGGAAAGCTCTAGGGGAACATCCTTCCTTGCCTCTGAACCTCTGGTGGCTCCTGATATTCTTTGATGTGTGGCAGTGTAACTCCAGTACTGACTTCTCCTTATTGTCCCTTCTCCCCATTATCCCTGTCCTGCTTTATTTCCTTTTTGGTGTTTTTCTCAACTTGTGATCATTTAATTGTTTTTCTTACCATCTATTCTAGGCTGTATATTTGATGAACTCAGGAGACATTTTGGTTTTCACCTTTATTTTCCCAGATTTAGCATAGTTTCTGGCAGAATTCATAGGTACTCAGTCATAAATATTTGTTGACTTATTGAATGAATGAAGGAAGAATGAGTTCTGTTTTATTTCCTGACCTGGATTAAAGAAAAAAGGTTTTGAGACTTTCTGGTATTTGGCAAAATGTTATTTGAGGGTAATTCTGGATTTCACTAAGACATTATGCAAATCTCTTGTAAGATAGGTGTCATCTTGTAAGATTAGATGACATGGAATTCTGTATCCAAATAAAAAATATTAAACGGAGTAATGACAGTCTTGAGGAAAAGGCTTAAAAGTTCTGTCTTGATTAGCATTATGTGCAGAGAGTTATGAGAACCTCTTTCCTTGGGTATTTGAGTCAGGATCCAAAAAAAAAAATTGGAGAGGGTAGAGTATGAGTTGATTTTAGCAAGATGAAATGTTAAAATGGCCTATCTAGTCTTACACTTAGGTTCCAGTAGTCAACCTCTTGTTAGCAGAGAGCAAATAGGCTGAGCAGTTCATATGGGAAAGGCCAGGGGATCCAGATGACCACAAAGCTGTGTGTACATCAATATGTCTGCTGAGTGATTTTGTTGCCACTGGAAGTTAATGAGTATCTTGAGTAGCATGAGGTGGTTAAGGAAGAGAGGCTCATAGTCAGCTGTCATCTGCACTCAGGCAACTTCTTGTTGGAGTAGGACGGATTGTCTGCAGCAGGGAGTATCGAGCTGGAGCCCCCAGGACACCTGTTTTTATGAATACGGTTTTGTTGAAATAGGCGTATTTTCTGTGACTGCTTTCTGGTTTTGCTTTGTTTTTTTTTAGAGAGAGACAGTGAAAAAGAAAGACAGAATCAGTTTTTATTTAGTTTTTCATGTGGCTTTCTTTGCTCAGACACTTGGTTGTGTACGTTTTGCTGGGGTTTGAACTCGTGTACTCGCGCATGGCAGGCTGAGCTACCACTCCTGCCCCTGCTTTCTGGTTTTAATGGCAGTGTTGTGTATTTGTTATAGATCATTCTGCCTCCACAGCAAAAATATTTACGGTTTGGCCCTTTACAGAGAAAACTCTCCAACCCCTGGTCAAGTGAACTAGATGTAGAAGATGAGAGGCCGAAACCATGTCGAGAGAGGAGCAGCCACGTCCGGGAACTGATGAAGGGAAGATTCGGTGTGAAAAGGAGAGCTATCTCCAAACATTTGAAGAGCTGTTATTTAGAAGAAAAATTAGACCTTTGTCTGCTTAACTTTGTAGAGCAAAATGGAACCACAAGATAGAAAACATAGGGTAGAGAGAATTTACTAGTATACAGATTTCTTTTAACACTGGATAGGTTGCTTCTAGAAGTTAAGAGTTTTGTTTTGTTTTGGTACCCAGAGGCATTAAAAAGGCCAGGTGACTTGTTTTACCTGTTCTAGACGAGGGTAAGACATACAATGGAGTATTAGGTTAGACATCCTCTGAGCATGCTTATGATTTGAGATTTTTGCTTTGTAACCATTCTTTCCATCTCAGGCTGTGTTCCTTGAGCCTTATTGATTGTAGAGCTAAGGAAGTTACACTAGGTGTTAACAGGTTTAGTTGAAGGGTTTAGATTTCTGGCATATACCAGAATATCCAGTGTAAAATAAAAATATATTTAACATATTTAGCATTAATAAATACCCTAAGTCTAGGTTAGCACTTTTAAGAGTTTGTATTTTGTTTGATTTTTCTTTCCCTGATGCTTGTGGAAATTTTGTCATTCTTCTGTTGAATCATTAGACTGTAGAATTTCTTTGTTATATCTAATGATATATAACCTTAAGAAATATTTAAAAGAGGGGGCTGGAATGGTGGCTCAGCGGTTGGAGTGCTTGTCTGGCATACATGAGGACCCAGGTTCACACTCCAGCACCGCGTACACAACAACATGTTGGAACAATGAAAACCAGATGAGAAAGTAAATAAAATTGATTCTCCCTTTCTTTCACTCTCTCCCTCTGTCATTTTTTCTTTTTTTAAGAGAGCAGGACAGTAAGAGAGAGAGAGAATCAATTTTTATTGCTCTGACACTTAGTTGTGTACATGGGTGCTGGGGTTTGAACCGTGTTCTCGCACATGCTGGGCAAGTGCTAGCACCACCGGGCCACCGCTCCAGCCCCTCCCTCTGTCTTTAAAAAACAAAAAGTACTCATGTGTAAGGCTAGAGTACTGAGTGTAGTTCAAGTTTATTGTTTGATACATTTTGTAATCTGATATTAATCTTTCTTGCTATGCTTGAGCTCTTCAGCTGTTATTGAATGTCAAATAATTGAAATCCAGGTAGGTAAACAGGCCTTCCTATATTTAGTTCTATAGACTTACTTTAATTCTATTGATCTTCTGAAATAGAGATTTAGAAATAAAGTTTCAAAATTTAAAAAAGTTTTTCATATCCAAACACTATCAGTTTGGGACTGGAGCGGTGGCTCAGTGATTATGGTGCTTGCCTGGCATGCACAAGTACGTGAGTTCGAACCCCAGCACCACGTACACAATGAAGAGTTGGAGCAACAAAGGCCACATGAAAAAACTAAATAAAATTGATTCTTTCTTTCTCTCTCACTGTCCCTTTATCAAAATTAAAAAAAAAAGATACCTAAAAAACCCCACTGTCAGTGCAGGGGTTATAGGCCTTTCCTGGCAGGCACAGGAAACAGGTTTGAACCCCAGCACCAGTACACAATGTTGTGTCGGAGCAACAAAAGCCACATGAAAAACTAAATAAAATTGATTCCCCCCTCCCCCCACTCACCGTCTCTCTCTTAACAAAACAAAACAAAACAACAACAAAAAACCACTATCAGTTCAAGACCTCCCCTGCCCTGTGCTGGGGATGGAACCCAGGGATGCTTGCCACTGAGCTATATCTCCAGCCCTTTTTGTTTTGAGTCAAGGTCTTGCTAAGTTGCCCAGGCAGGCCTTGGACTTGCTATCCTCTTGCCTCATCCCTCATCGCACTACCACACTTGGGTTATTAAGTACTTTCTCCTAGATCTAAATGAAAATTTTAGAATGTGCTGAATGAGACTCATTCAATAAACATTTGAATTAAGAACGTTGTACTTTGCGTACTGTATTAAGTATTCATATGATACTTTAATCTGTTTTCTTCTGATGTGACCTTAACAACTTTGTACTTTGCAGATGGTGGACTTGAAATGGGTGATTTTCCAATTTATCTGGCCTGGTGACTATATCACAGGGTTCTGGGTTCAGACTTTTGTGAGGTGGCCCTTCCACCTTGTGATAGGTAGCATTAAGGGTTCATATTAGTTCCCTTAAATTCAGGAGATCCTGTCAGTTTAGGACTTAATTCATTCTGCAGAGGTTCGGATGTAATGATATCTATTATGTGGAAAAGGTCTGTAAATGGTAGAGTACTATGCAAGTGAAAGTAGAAAGCCCAGTAAGATGTGAAAATTTAGTAAAAGGGTCAGACTAAGCCTGAATCAGTGGCTCATGCCTGTAATTCCAGTGACTTGGGAGGCTGAGGAAAGAGGATTGCAAATTTGAGACCAGCCTCAGCAACTCAGGGATCCTATCTCAAAATTTAAAAAAAGGCTTGGGGATGTAGCTCATTGGTAAAGTCCCTGGGTTCAGTTGCCAGTATCAAAAAATAAAATAAACAAAAGAAAGAATGTAAAATTAATTTAAGTAGGTTAGAGTCTGACTTCAGCTTTATAGCCTCAACTCTGGCCAGTAGAGGAAAATCAAATTCTCTACAATTTTCTTTCTGCTACCTGTCAGATTGTTTGCCCTACTATCCTACTTTAGTCAGAATGAGTTGGAGAAATGGAGGAACTTCAGATGAATTGCTGGTTGATCTTTTTGCTAATAATATTGTAATAATTTTTACTAACTTTTTCATTGCATCACACTTTTAAATCTTGAAATACTGAATGTATTTCCCACATATTCATAAAACATGTAGAAAGAAATTTTGATATTTAATTATGATTTTTAAAATATGTTATATATGTAGTAAACATAAAATATAAATCAAAACACTTCAAAGTAGTAGGTAGTCTAATGTCATTTAAATGTCAGATGGATGAATTAGGTAATATAAGCCTGGACAATTCTGCAAACTGAGGATAGGAATTGTCTCTTACCAGTTTTGTATGTCTTCTTCCTCTTATCTAATGGAATTCTTTTTTTTTCATATTTTCTATTGGTGCATTATATATAGTTGTACATAATGAAGGGATTCATTGTTACATATTTGTACAAGCACACAATATAGCACTATAATTTGGCCAGTATCATTCCTCAGTATTTTCCCTTTCCCTCCCCTCCTCTTTCCCCTTTCTTCTTGATTTCTTTGATTTTCATGAGGATCTCCCACCCCTGCGTTTCTTTGTTTTCTTTCTTTTTTTTCTCTCTTTCTAGCTTCCATACATGAGAGAAAACATACAATCTTTGGCTTTCTGAGTTTGGCTTATTTTGCTTAACAGTGTTCCCAAGTTCCATTTTCTTGCAAATGACAATTTTCATTTTTTTTTTTAAGAGAGGGACAGTGAGAGAGAAAGAGAGAAACATTTTTTTAAATTTAGTTTTTTTGTTGCTCTGAGAATTCGTTGTGTACGTGGTGCTGGAGTTGAACTTGAGTACTTGCATGTGCCGGGCAAGCACCGCAACTGCTGAGCCACCACTCCAGCCTGACAATTTCCATTCTTTATGATTGAATAAAACTCCATTGTGTATATATATCACATTTTCTTTGTCCATTCATCCATTGATGAACACTTAGGCTGGTTTCATAGTTTGACTATTGTGGATTGTGCTGCCATAAACATGGGTATGCATGCATCACTCACTACAGAATAAATTCCAAGGAGTGTATAGCTGTGTCCTGTGGTGGCTTCTGTTCCTAGTCTTTTGTGGAACCAGCAGAGTGCTTCTTACATGCCAAGCACTCCTGTGTGTGTGTGGGGGGGGGGGGAGAGAGGTTATCAACATGATTCTTAAAGTTTAATGTATACACATATTTAAAAAAATTTTTTTTGAGTTCTTAAAAAATGGCCCAGAGGGCTGGAGGGGTGGCTCAGAGGTTGCGGCGCTTGCCTGGCTTGCATAAGTACACGAGTTCAAACCCCAGCACCACGTGCATGGCTAAGTGACGGAGCAATGAAAGCCATGTGAAAAACCCAATAAAAATTGATTCTCTCTGTCTCTCTCACTGTCCTTCTCTCTTAAAAAAAAAAAAAAAAAGGCCCAGAAATTAGGGTATAAGTTCTGTTACTGTACAGCTGTAACCTATTTTTGTCTTCTTTCGTTTATTCATGCAGTAGTCTTTCCTGCTGTAAAGGGATTTTTCATTTCTTTGGTGCTCAGGGTACACTAATAATAATAGCTAATATGTGCATCACACCTCCTGTGGACTGGGTACTGTTCTCAGTGCTTCACCTGTATTATTAACTTATCTAATCCTTGTTACAAATCTTTGAGATAAGGGCTGTCATATTTATTTCATTGGTGAGTAAACTAAGACAAAGAGGTTAAGTACCTTGTCCAAGGTTGCATAGGCTCTGAGTATATTTAGTAATGGTATCAAGGGGAAAAGCAACTAGATTCCTGTAAGCTGAGAGGAATAAAGGGATTTGAGAAGGTGCATGGCCAGTGTTTGAATGCACACAGTGTTCACTTTACTGATCCTGTGTAATAACCATGAACTTGTAAGCAATATCAATTTCTTTAGTGATACTCTAATGTTGTAACATTTGGTTGGGGGAAGGATTGGTGAGTTATTATCCTGTCAGTTTGGACTCTGGATGAGTATGTATGAATTAAACAACCACTGTGATTAACTCCATGATTTGGGGTTGATCTTTGGACTTCCCCTATGACCCTTCCCTCTTACCATAAAAGTAATATTGGACTGCACGTGACAGTCTTTGTGCCATTTGTATTGCTATTTCCAATTATTTCTTCAGATGAATATCACATAAATAAATATATTCTCCAGGTTACTTTTGTACTATTATTTTCGTTTGAGAAGTATTTTCTTATTTGTTAATATGCAAGGCATAACTGTGAATACTTGTGTTTTTTTAACAGTACAGTGCTGTGGATACCAACCCACTCTCTTTGTACATCATGCACCCATTCTGGAACACTATAGTGAAGGTAAGATGATTAATAGGCATGTACTTTTTATTTTAGAAAGTTTTAAGTATTTTATTTATTTTTTCATCTGGTTTTTGTTTTATTGATGCTTAGTTGTGTATGTGGTACTGGGGATCGAACCTGGGTCCTCACTCATGCCAGGCTAACACTCTACCACTGAGCCATCACTCCAGCCCAAGTTTTAAGTACTTTAGCCTGTTTTATGGATGCAATGTTCAGTTTAAGAAGATAATGTAGAGGGTCTGGAGCAGTGGTTGCTCGCTTGGCATGCATGAGGACCTGGGTTCAAACCCCAGCTCCACATACACAACTGAGTGTTAGAGCAATGAAAGCCAGTTGAAAAACTAAGTAAAGTTGATTATCTTTCTCTCCCTCACTCTCCTTCTGTCTTTAAGTTAAAAAAAAAAAAGATATTTAGATAAACTACCCTTTTCCCTTCTCATTGAAATCTGAGCTTATATACTGCCATTTATCATTTTCGTAAAATATCTTTTCAATTTTGGGGGGGGGTACTAGGGATTGCATCTAGGAGCCCTTAACCACTGAGCCACATCCCCAGTCCTTTTTATATTTTATTTTGAGACAGGGTCTCGCTAAGTTGCTGAGGCTGGCTTTAAACTTGATCCTCCTGTCTTAGCCTCTTAAGTTTCTGGGATTACAGGCATGCATCACAGTGCCTACCTCCTTTTCAGTTTTTCTAAAGATAATTTAATATTATAAAAGTGTGGATTATAGAATTATTTTAAATATAGAAGACAGAAAAATGTTTATTTCTGTTAACTAGAGATTTGAGATTATAGTTTACATTTTAATATGTGGCTCTTGCATTCAATTGTTCAAATTTATAGGTTTTATTTATTTTAAAGAGAGAAGGACAGTGAGTGAGAGGGAGAGACAAAGAGAATAAATTTTTATTGGGTTTTTCACATAGCCTTCATTGCTCAGACACTTAGTTGTGTATGTGGGTGCTGGGGTTTGAACCCATGTGCTTGGGCTTGCCGGGCAAGCGCCGTAACCACTGAGCCACTGCTCCAGCCCATTATAGCTTTTGTTATGACTTAAATTTGTATGCTTATTGGACAGAGATTTCTTTAATAATTTTGTAATTATTTTGAAAAAAAATAGGTATTTCCTACATGGCTGGCTCCCAATCTGATAACCTTTTCTGGCTTTCTGCTGGTTGTATTTAATTTTCTACTCATGGCCTACTTTGATCCTGACTTTTATGCTTCAGGTAAGAATATTACTTTAATATAAAATTTTAGACATCTAAGTAGAGAAAAATGAGGTGTGGTTGGTTATTTTCTGTTTCTATAAAGATGCTTGTATTTCTGAAAAGTTTTGGACATTATTTAAAATGTCAGAATTGCATATAAAAACTAAGTTCTATTTTGCAATGTTATATGTTTCCATTAAGTTTTGGAAATATAATACCAACTTACCTACTAAATTTAGATATGCTGTCTAAAAAGCTGTGAGGTTTTGGCAAATAAAGAGTAGATTAGCATGAAGACAGAAATTTAGGGTTACTAAACTGTCTAAATATGAATGCAAGCAGGGCTTAATATATCTTTATCAATTCCAGAAATGTCATTTCCCCTTTTTTAGTTATGGGAGAAAAATTCCCTTTCATGTAAAGGAGATGTGATCTGTCCTTCTCTCTGCTCATTCCTTATTTGCCTTTAATGACCAAATCACCTCTGAAAATGATTCTTTTTTTTTTCTTTTTTTTAAAGAGAGAGGGACAGTGAGAGAGAGAAAGAGAGAAACAACTTCTTTAGTTTTTCACATGGCCTTAGTTGTTCCAACACTCAGTTGTATACGTAGTGCTGGGGTTTGAACCCGGTTCCTTGTACTTGCCAGGCAAGCGCCAAAACCGCTGAGCCACCGCTCCAGCCCCTGAAAATGATTCTTAGTCCTTAAATATTTTTGACATTAGCCTGGACCCTTGGAGAGCAGAAGCAGTTTCTGAGCCCGCATTCGGACTACTCCCACTGCTCCAGCATTGTTTTTTTCTTTTTTTTTTTTTTCTTAGAGAGGGACAGTGAGAGAGAAACAATTTATTTAGTTTTTCATGTGGGTTTCGTTGCTCTGAGACCTCATTGTGTACATGGTGTTGGGGTTTGAACTCCGTACTTACGCATGCCACGCAAGCGCCTTAACCTGCTGAGCTGCTGCTCCAGCTCCAGCCTTGTTTTTTATTCCATCTTTGCTCTCTCCTACACCTACCTTCTGCTCCAGGCTATAGGAGAGAACCTGGAGTTTTGGGATGGTGGGGTGGGTAGTGGGAGAAGGGTTTATTTTTATTTGCTCAGCCAGTTGATTCAATGGAAAGGAATAGAAAGGTGGAGGTATGAATATATTTTGTATTTAACTTAGAATGTGTTTATAAATGATACAGCCAGGAGTTATAGTATTATAATTCAGCTGTGTGGTGGGTTCAGTAGATTGTGTGCACTGACTTGGAACTACTCACAGTATTGTTTTTATAGGAAAATTTGGAGTTTCAGACACTTGGGACTTTGATATAGAAATTCTGAATATTGAAATAATACATATGCTGAACTTTTGTCAACTGACACTTAGCTGTAGCTTCTGTAGATATAATAAAATGCTACTTGAAGTCTTAAATGTCAACTTTGAAGCAAGAGAAGCTTCTAAAGTACCATATAAATAATCAGATTAAAATTTCATGTTTTTCATATTGTGGGTTTTTGTTTTATATTTTCAGGATGCCCTTAAAAATATGTTTTTGCAACTAGAAATATTATTTTCTCCTCTGGATATTCTTTTTTTTTTATTTTAAAGAGAGACAGAGCAAATCAATTTTATATATTTTTTCATTTGGCCTTTGTTGTGTATGTGGTGCTGGTGCTTGAACTCTGGCCCTTGCGCATGCCAGACAAGTGCTCCAACCACTGAGTTACTGCCCCAGCCCCTCTCTGAATATTCTAAATAAGATTATTTACTTAGCCAGACATAGTGGTGCATGCTTGTAATCCCAGCAACTTGGAAGGCCAAGGCAAGAGGGTTGCAAGTTTGAGGCTAGTTTGAGCAACTTAGCAAGGCCTTCAGAACTTTATGAGAACCCTGTCTCAAGATAAAAATAAATAAATAAAAAGAACTGAGGGTGAAGTTCAGTGGTAAAGCACCCTGGCTGGGCTCAATCCTCCCCAAGACTCTTTACTTAGTTATTAAAAGAACTAAAGATCTATAAATAATTAGGTATATTTTCCCAAATCATAGAACTTAAAGGACTAAATAAACCATATATAGACCCAGTATATTTGGGAAATGCAAGATAGGAGAGATTAAATGATATATTCAAGGATCTACTGCTGGTTGATTACACAGCCGGGGCTAGAACCCAGACCTCCTGATTCTCAGTTGTTTTTCATAAAACAAAAAAGTGAGGTCCAGACATTTCAGATGATTATAATGCCCTAATCATCTAGGTGAGGTAATCTATCTTTACCCAAATCAAAAGGTCTTTTGTTTAGCTAATCAATATATAGTGAGAAAGTATAGGGCAAAGACTGTATAAATATTTATAGGCAGATAATAAAAAGAATTAGATTAAATGCAGTTGGTGTTTAAATTATAAAAATATGTTATTTTTCATTCTGGGCTTTTAAGTAATTTTCTTAAACAATTCTTATTTATTTATTTCTCATGTGATTTTCGTTGCTCTGAGACCTTGTTGTGTACGTGGTGCTGGGGTTTGAACTCTGTAACTCGCGCATGCCAGGCAAGTGCCGTAACCACTGAGCCACTGCTCCAGCCCCAGTAATTTTCAAATAAAGATGAACACCTGGTCTTGAGTTATAATAGCACAGTATGATTACTTATTGTTAATGAGGGGTCAGAGAGTTACTTCTTTGGTTTTGGCAGAATTTGCTGATAAAATTTCATATTTAGTTATACATTTAGAATATATTAGCAAATAGAAACACTTCTCCTTGGCAGTAAATGCTGTGGTAAGAACTATTGTAGTTTCTGTTTTAAATAGTAGTCTCTTTCCTTTGCAGCACCAGGTCACAAGCATGTACCTGATTGGGTTTGGATTGTCGTGGGCATCCTTAACTTTATGGCCTACACTCTAGGTAAGAAATCGATAAAAACTTACTTTTAGTCAGTGGCTGGTGAAACAGCAAGCCACTATGTCCAACTTGTGTTAGCGAGGGCTCATTAATATCTTGTTAAATTGGTAAATCTTTATGAATCTTTCTCTGAAACCTATTGTCATTCACTACTGGGGATTCACAGAATAAGATAGGAGTTGGCAAACTTCCTGCTTACAGGCCAAATCTGTTCCATTGTCTTTTTTTCTTTTTTAAAGTAAAGTTTTACTGAAACACAGCTACACTCATTCCTTTACATGTTACCTGTGCCTGGTTTCCTGCAATAAAGACATAGTTGAGTGGTTGCAACAGAGACTCAAAAAGAGCATGGCCCACAAAGCCTGAGATATTTATTATCTGTCTCTTAACACAGATTTGCCTTAAGTTTGGGAAGCCGTGCGGACATAGCAAATGATTACAGAACGGTGAAAGATATGCTATAATAGAGCACAGTGAGGGAACAATAAGGAAGTGATCAGTCAATTTTTAGTAGAAGTAGTGGTCAGGGACATCTACTGTACAAGGCCCGTACTGTCTGTTCTGCCAGGAATCATCTGCATGGCTTGTCTTGTATCCTTCTGTCCTCCTTTCCTGCTTTGTTTTTCTCCCTAGGTTTTTTTTTTTTTTTTTTTTTGAGAGAGGGACAGTGAGGGAGAGAGAAAGAGAGAAAAATTTTTATTTAGTTTTTCATGTGTCCTTTGTTGCTATGAGACTTCGTTGTGTACACGGTGCTGGGGTTTGAACTCAAGCACAAGCACCATAACCACCAAGTCACTGCTCCAGCTCCTGTCCCTAGCTTTTAAAATCATATAACACATTTTGTATTTACTTGCTTACTTGTTTGTCGCCTGTCTATTCTAACTAAAATGTTTAGTTCTTAGAGGGGTGAGTACTACTTTGTTCACTGCTCTATCCATGGTATCTAGAGCAGTATCTAACTTAGGTGGACCCTCTGTATATAGTTTTTGTTTTTTGTTTTTTTTTTTTAGGGGAGAGGGACAGTGAGAGGAAGAGAGAGAGAGCGAGAGAAAAAAACCAATTTTATTTAGTTTTTCATTTGGCTTTCCTTGCTCAGACACTTTGTTATGTACATGGTGCTGGGGTTTGAACCCACATTCTTGCACATGCAAGAAAGGGGCCAAAACTGCTGAACCACTGCTCCAGCCCCTGTATATGGTTTTTAAATGCATGTAAAATAGCAGACTCTGGCTTCAAGTTGCTTAGGTCTCTTCAAATAAAAATAACTTGCTTTCCTAAAACCAGTATAACCTGGTACATTAATGCTGACATGGTGGATGACCAAAGCTGTAAGAATGTGGAGAAGGAAAAGACCAGTGAAGCACAGAAGAGTTAGAGGAAACCTTAGTTAAAAGTTACATATTTAGGTAGAAGCTTTTGTAAATTTGTTACTAAAAATCAACAGGTTTTTAAATGTTGCTAATCTAGGACTACTGCAAGGAATAGGGAAAAAGGAGGATGACTTATGAGCTCTGACTTTAAACAGAATTTCATAAGAACCTTTTTAATGTACTGCACCATCTACCTGTTGCCTTAGGTTCACAATTTTCTGGCAAAAATCCTGAACTAACATGAACTATTGGTTGCAATACCTGTCTTGAACTAATGTGAAGCAGCTTATAATCTTTATCATGCCTGGTGTGATTATGCAACCATTTTGCTGCAGAAAAATTAATGTATTTGATCTCAGCATACCGCCCTATCTCCTACAGGGTGATATATGGTATAGTCCCTAAATTGCTCTTCCAAGAAAAACAAAAATTCTGAAACATACCAGAATTTGTGGAACTGGGATCAGTTCAATGAGAAAAGGTAAAAATCTTAATAGCTGTTTCAGGAATTCAGTATGGTCTAGCTGCACAGGATTTACAATGAAAATAGGAAATTGTTAAGCCAATGAGTAATGCAAAGAGACTTTTAGGAAATATTTCAAGTATGTAAGGGCAGAAAAATTCCCACCCTTATGTAATAGAGATCTGTAGAGTTCGTACAGGAGTTCAGAGTTTATCCTTTCATGTATTGCTTCAACAATATTTAGAAAGGCCTTCTTTGCTATAGGTTGACCCAGGCGCTGGGGATAATACTGTCAATCAGTTAATCCCACCTTCCCTCCCTTCCTTCCTTTTGTTCTTTTCAGTAATGGGGGTCACACCCAGGGCATCATAAATGCTAGCCAAGTGTTCTGCCACCAAACTCCATCCCCAGCCATTTTAAAATTTTTGAGACAGGGTCTCACTAAATAACCTAGGCTGGCGTTGAACTTGGCTCTCCTGCCTCAGTCTCCTGAGTATCTGGGATTATAAAGGTAGGGCACTATGCCTGGCTGGAAATTTTTCTTTTTTTCTTTTTTCAATACTGGTGATTGAACCCAGGGCTTCATGCATACATGCAAGTGCTCTACCACTGAACTGTACTCCCAGCCCCTTTTCCATTTTAGCTCGGCTTTGCTGTACTTTTCTCTGTAGCTATCTCTTTCTGCCCTGAAGGCGTTCCACTGTGCTTTAACCTTAGTTTGCTTTCTTATTCCCATGGTAATTCTGATTTTTTTAAAGAGAGAAAGAATTATTTATTTATTGTTTTCATTTGGTTTTTGTTTCTCCAACACTCAAGTGTGTATGTGGTTCTGGGGTTTGAATCTAGGTACTTGCGCATGCCAGGCGAGTGCTCTGTTGCTGAGCCACTGCTCCAGTCCCCCTTACTTAATTAGCATTCTTAATTCAGATGAATCGCATGTTTATATCTAGTCCTTATCTATCTTCTGAGTGAGTGCCAAGTCCCTTGGACTGAACTGCTTGACATTACCGTTGGAGTATCCTGCTAGGTCTTTAATTACAGCATCTAAATTGCACTCTGAGTCTTCCTATCGCTCTTCCTGCTGCTGCTTCTTCCTTCTCTCTCCCTACTACCACTTTCTTAATTATCTAGACTAGCGCTCTGAAGATTGTCTTTGGCTTTCTCTAGGTTTTACCCCTTTAATGTCTCACCTGCTCCCAGTTTTTGTTCCCATCGCACTCCGTCTTGGTGTAGGCTTACAGATTAGTGTCCTCCTCTCTGCCAGTCGTTCACAATATGGCAGGTGAGTCTTTCTATGAAGCATTGTGTTCACTCTTGTCACTCTCCTTTTCAGATACCTTTTAGTAGCTCCCTTTACTCCCTAAAACTTTTAAACTGGCACAAACCTCTTTTTTAGCCTTTTCATACTGCTTATTCACACACTAGCTTTTAGGCAAACTAAACTACTGGCATTGTTTGAACCCTCGTTGTGTGTTTTCATCTCCGTGTTTCTGAATGTGCATTGTGGTTTTCCATCTCCCTCCTCCTGAAATGGCATACTTCTTTATCTCTTACCTACTGAAATTCAACTCATTCTTTATGTCCCCACTCAGATTTCATTTTGTCCTAAAAGCCAGTCTAGATTATCGTAGCTTGAAGGGAACCCTTCCCTTTTCTGAACTCTTATGGTTTGTAGCAATACTGTACCTTTAATTATCATGTTTTGTTCCTTTCTCAAATATAAACACTTTTAGGGCACAAACTTAGTTTATCCTAACAATTTTTGGAGGTGGGGGGGACAGGGGAATTGAACCCAGAGGCACTTTACCACTGAGCTACAGCCCTAGTCATTTTTGTTTTTTTATTTTGAGACAATCTTGCTGAGTTGTCAAGAATCTAGCCTCAAACTTGTGGTCGTCCTGCCTCAGCCTCCTGAGTCACTGGGATTACAGGTGTTTACCACTGTGCCTGGCTATTCTAAGGTTTTTATAATTTCTAATAGCACCAAGAATAGTACATTGCATAGGTTCAGTAAATTTATATCTGCTGAGCACCTACTGTGTGCATTGTTTGAAAGCCCATAAGATCATACAAGCAGTGGATCTGTAAAGAAATGACTGATTTCACACATTTTGAAAAAGGTGTTATGACTGAAGTACTTTGGATCCTAGAGCAGGAAGTGGTTAAATAAATTGTTCCATGGAGGCTTGAGAATTTATGGCTAGTAGAACACCCTCCGTTGGTAAGCAGATTTGGAATAATTCAGAGGTCAGCTAGAATGCCTCTTTCTTAAATCTAAAATTAATACCAGTTAATGTAATAGAACATATTTAGATTAAACTTTGAGAAGTGATGTTTTATTTCTGAAATCTTTAATTGTAGTAATCAAAAGTTGGATTCTTGTAAGTACTGACTGGCAGCCACACTTAAGGTTCCTGTGATGTACTGATTTGCTATTTTTTTCCTCCGCCAGTTTTTTAAAGATGACTTTTTCCATGCTGGTACAGATGTTGACCTCTTCCTGTGATATGTGTTTGTGTTGCAGATGGTGTGGATGGAAAGCAAGCCCGTAGAACCAATTCCAGCACCCCCTTAGGGGAGCTTTTTGACCACGGCCTGGACAGTTGGTCGTGCGTTTACTTTGTTGTGACTGTGTATTCCATCTTTGGACGAGGACCAGCTGGTGTCAGTGTTTTTGTTCTCTATCTTCTGTTGTGGGTAGTTTTGTTTTCTTTCATCCTGTCCCACTGGGAAAAGTATAACACAGGAATTCTTTTCTTGCCATGGGGCTATGACGTTAGCCAAGTGGTAAGTATGTGTTCTGCCTTAACTTTTTAATATTACTATGATATTTTTGAAAAGTTTTTTGTCATTCCTTCTTTATTGCCATTTTGCTTTTTTGTTAAGAACTGGTGTGTGCATTAAAAAAAAAAACTTGTTAAAAATTTTTTCATTTATTTTACTTATTTATGGAAAGTTTCAAACATATACAAAAGTAGAGACAATATTAGAATGAATCCTTATTATACCCTTAGCCGGATGTGAGCAGTATAGTTTCATCTATACCCTCTCTCAGCCCCCTCCCTTTTCTTTTAAAGGAAATGTGATAAATATTTTGCTATATATCTCTAAATGATAAAGACTCCTTAAAAAACCATAATCACAATGATACGGTTATACCCAAATTTAGTAATTTCTTTGATTCACTTCAGTTATTGGTTTCGTAATGACAGATGTGTACATAATTGTTGACTTTTTGTCTTCTCTGCCAACTGTCAAGTGACTTGAGACTGCTGCTTTAATAGCTTGCTGTTAACTCTCCCTACCTCGAGTCCTATCTTTTTGTGTTGCTATGTGGCCCATTTGCACCTAAACCTCCAAGAAAGAAATCAGAATGTGTGTTTGTTGAAGAATGTGGTTAGGTGGGCAAATTGGATCATCTTATGACTTAGCCAATTTATGAGGTGTTTCAGATGATGGTCATTTGCTTGCATTGTCTAGAAGTTAAGTTATTTTATAATGTTGTTAGGAAAAAACTTTTTTTATTTTTAAGGCAAGAAGACTGGCCACACACAAAATTTAAGCATATTTCTTTTTCTATAACTGTTCGACTAAATTTAATGCTGCGTAAAGCAGTGTTGTCTTCTAATTTTTTTCAGCGTTAATGCTGTTATATGCTTTTGTCTGTATTTTTCTTCCAGACTATTTCTTTTGTCTACATAGTGACGGCAGTTGTGGGAGTTGAGGCCTGGTATGAACCTTTCCTGTTTAATTTCTTATATAGAGACCTATTCACAGCAATGATTATTGGTAAGAAGCTCCATGTCGAAGCCTGTTTTAACCATCACTTTGTTATCAAAAAGCCAGTGTTTGACTTACTATTAGTAGTAATAACATCTCTCTCCCTGTCTTCTAGTAAACAGAACAGTCCTACAAACTTGTAGGATTTCAATTTAAAGATTAAGAAAAATGGTATTTCTTTTATTTTATTTTGTTTTTTTGGTCATACAAAGCTTTTTCTAATCAGCAGGAAATGCCAAAATAGATCATGCCAGTCTTTTTTTTTTTTTTTTTTTTTTTTTTTTAAGAGAGAGGGAGAAAGAAAAAGAAGCAATTTTTATTTAGTTTTTCATGTGTGCTTTGTTGCTCTTAGACTGCATTGTATACGTGGTGCTAGTTCGAACTTACGTACTCGCATGGGCCGGGCAAGCACCGTAAACACCGAGCCACCGCTCCAGTCCCACACCAGCCTTTTAAAGGAAATATTCAAATTCATTTAGACTGTATTGGAGGATCCACATTTAGGTGGACATTTGGTGTAGTTTTCTTATTTCAAAGTTAAATGAAATGTGGAGGTTATTTAAAAATCTGTCCACTTGAAAAATTAAGCTTCTTTTCCTTTTATAAATACCCTCCTTATTCCACTGAATGCTAAAATTTTTTTGATAATGGTAGTGTTTTTCTTTTGATTTTAGCCAAAGGGGATACTATAGAATAACTGACTGAGTGCAAGAGAGTTTTAGTCGTGTGGGAAGAGGAAGAGAAATCTGAGTTGTTATTTTGGGACACCAGGAAAGGCAGCAAGGACTTTTGTAGAAGTAGAAAGCATGTGTGTAGACTGTTGTTCCCTTATCTCAAAAAGAATCGTGCTTTATTCTGTTGACAGTAATGGAATGGAAGGTAGGTAAGGCTTGGAAACTGTTAAAGATTGTATGAGGCACTGACTTTCAGAATAGGAATGGTTTGGGCATTTTTCCTGTGGCTCTGGACTGCACATGTTTTAGAAATTACCCTATGATCTATCAGATGTTCATTTTGTTTTTTTCCCCTCAGTACTGGGGATTGAACCCATGGCTGCTTAACCGCTGAGCCGTATTTCCCTGCTCTTTTTATTTTTTGTTTGATGTGGGTCTCCCTACGTTGTTTAGGCCTTTTCTTAAGTTGCTGAGGCTCTTCTTGAACTTGTGATCCTCCTGCCTCAGCCTCTTGAGTCACTGAGATTACAGACCAAATGTTCGTTTTTTGGTGTCAGTATAAATTGTTACATTTTCACCTTGAAAATGTTCCTTTTTTCCCCCACCATTTAATGACTCTTTTGATTTCAGTGGTTTGTCCTATGACGAGTCTACATTTAATTTTTTTTTTTTTTTTAAAGAAAGAGAAAGAATCAACTTTATTTAGTTTTTAGAAAGAAGGACAGTGAGAGAGACAGAGAAAGAGAGAAACAACTTTATTCAGTTTTTTCACATGGCTTTAGTTGCTCCGACACTTAGTTGTGTACATGGTGCTGGGGTTTGAACTCGGGTCCTTGTGCTTGCCAGGCAAGCGCCGAAACCGCTGAGCCACCGCTCCAGCCCCTACATTTAATTTTTTAAAGATAGTTATGCCTTTTAATACATATTAGAAAAATACATAATTAGTATATCAAACAAGTGAGTTCATGGATATTGCTACTTAAAATGAAACTGATGTAGATAACAGTGTTAGACTCCAGATCACTTTAAGAAAAGTATCGAGTAAATAGTACAGGCGGGCAATTTGGAAACATCTATCAGAAACAAATAAATAAATATCCTATGACTCTGTAGTCCTGCTTCTAGGAACCAACCTTAAGTAAACTTTCAGACACACAGAGACTTTCACACAGGTACAGGGATGCTTCTATGTAGTATTTTGTAATAGCAAAATTTGAAAACAGCTTTAATATCCATCACAAGAGAAATGGGTAAATTAAATGTGATAGAGTCATAAGATGGTAATCTATACAGCAATTACAGAGGATAGCTTGATCCACACTTAGAAACATGTACAGATTTTAAAACCATTGTTAAGCAAAGAAAGCAAATTGAAGAACAGTTCAATATACCATTTGTATTAGAGACACAATATTTTCAGTGAATTCATATATGTATGTAACAATATTTAAACAATGTCTAGATGGAACTTTAACAAACATGATAGCAGTTAGGAGGGGAAAGAGTAGGAGGGGAGTAGTTGTAGTCGAATGAGGCTACCTTTATCTATAACAATCTAATTTCTTAAAGAGAATGGATTCATATATTACTTGGGTAGTTAGAATTCTGGCAGGGTGTAGCTGGGTCTTGAACCTGGGGACTTGCACATAACTAAGCATGTGCTTGACCACTAAGCTACATCCCCAGTTAATTTAACCTTTTTGGTAGCAGGGATGGAACCCAGGGACGCTTAACCACTGATCCTCATCCCCAGCCCTTTTTTATTTTGAGACAGGGTCTCACTAAGTTGCATAGGGCCTCGCTAAGTTGCTGAGGCTGGCTTTGAACTTGCCATCCTCCTACTTCAGCCTCTCAAGTTGCTGGGATTACAGGGGAGTGCCACCATGCCTGGCTTGACACATTTAATTGTTAAATTTAAAGATAAGACATATAAATGCATCTGATATCTGAGACAACTTTTTGAATATATTATTTACTTTAATGGGCACATAATTTTCTTTCTTTTTTTATTTTTTTTTTTAAGAGAAAAAAGGACAATGAGAGAGAGAATCAATTTTTATTGAACTTTTCAAATGGCTTTCGTTGCTCTGACACTTAGTTGTGTATGTGGGTGCAGGGGTTTGAACCCGTGTACTTGTGCATGCTGGGCAAGTGCTATAACTGCCGAGCCACCGCTCCAGCCCCCATAATTTTCTTTTTAACTTATATTCATTTGAATTTTTCCCTCTGAAATAAAAATAAAATGCCACTTGTTTCTATACAGGTAAATGAAGCACCTTTCTCAGCAGACACAGATTGTTTAGAAAAACCGTAGGGCCTACACCAGTTAGTTGCTGTTAATTGGAGGTTGCTGTGGTCGTTGGGAGTCCAGAGCTTCAGTGTGAGGGGGTGGCTGCTTAAAGGTTGATAGTAGCTGGAGTGACTTTTGTTTGCCATTGTGGAAGGTTGCTGTCTTTGGGTATAGCAGATGGACTACAAACGTAGAGGTTTAGCCTCCCCACTGCCCTTGGTTATGAAAAAGAATTGAACATCTATATTCTTTGTAGTCCTTCTACTTTTATGTAATAATCCCTGTGTATTATCACTTATCTTCAGCTGCTCTTTCAGTACTAGCACCAGTCTTGATTCATCTGCACCACTACTCTCTAACCCCTGGCTATTTTATAAAATATAGTCTTTTATACTTACCCATGTGTTCACCATTTCTGCTATGCTTTATTCCTTTCTGTGTATCTGGTTTACCTTCTGGTATTCTTTCCCAGAGTCTGAAATTCTTTCAAGATTTCTTGTAATGCAGGTCTGGTAGCAGTGTATTCTTTATTTTTATTTATGTGAAAATGTCTGAGTTTTCCTTAATTTTTTTTCTTTTAGCCTTCTGAATATATCATTCTGATGTCCTCCAGCATTCATTGTTTCTGAATAAACTCACATATTGTCACCCTGTATGTAAAATATTTTTCTTTTGTTGTTCAAGATTCCCTTTTTATTTTTATCTTTCACAGTTTGACTGTGATGTACCTAGGTATAGTTTTCTTTGTGTTGTTCTTGCTATTTGTTGAGCTTATTTGATGTGTTGAATCTGTAAGTTAATATTTCTGACTGGGAAATTTTCAGCCACAGTTTATTTCTTCAGATATTCTCTTCTGCTTCATTGTCTGTCCTCTTCTAAAAATCCACTTACATGTATGTTATACAGCTTTGCTTCATGTTGCCCTATAATTTTCTGAGGCTTTATTAAGTTTTCTTTAATCGTTTTATTCTCCTTTTGTGTGTGTGTGTGTGTGTATGTGTGAGAGAGAGAGAGAGAGAGAGAGAGAAGACACACACACACACACACACACACACACACGCACACACAGAATCAGTTTTAGTTTTTCATGTGGCTTTCATTGCTCCAACACTTTGTTGTGTATGTGGGGCTGGGTTTGAACCCACATACTTGTGCATGCCAGGCAAGCACTGTAACCGCTGAGCCACCACTCCAGCCCCTCCATTTTTTATAGTAGATGATTTATGTCCATCTTTAAGTTCATTTTTTTTCCTACCATCTCCAATCTGTTGTGAATCTTTAAGTTATTGAACTTTTTAGTTCGAGAATCTCTGGTTCTTTTTATACTTCTCATTTCTGTGTTGAGATTCTCCATCTATCTGTTCATTCATTATTACTATATTTTCCTTTAGTTTTTTGGACATTTTTAAAATAACTGCTTTAAAATCTATCTGCTAAGTCAAACAACTGGGCCCACATAAAATCAGTTTCTATTGGTTGCTTTTTTCTATTTCTTTGCATATCTAGCAGGTTTTTTGGTTGTTGAAACCTAGACATTGCCTGCTGAGGGTGTAGCTCAGTGATGGAGTGCTTGCATAGCATGCTTGAGTCCTTGTGTTTGATCCCCAGAACCATTAAAGAGCAAGCAAGCAAGGCATTGTATATAATTTTTATAGTCTTTGGAATCTGTTTTGTTTTGAAGATTTTTGTGTGGTTTTGGGGTTTTTTTTCCCTCCTTAGTAGATGTTGAATTCAGTCTGAGAAATCGGTTCCCTCAAGGTATATAATAGCTGACGTTCCTGTCTAGTAGTTATTTTCACTGCTCCTTTTTTAGTCTGACTGTCTGTCTGTAGTTTAGTAGTCAGCCAAAGATTTGGGCATAGTTGTTACGGAGATTTCGGTGCTGATCTCTGTCTGATTTCCTTGCTTCTGGGGTGTCTTCAGCGTTTTCGCTGTTTCATTTGTCCTTTCGTTTAGCCTACTATAGGTGTCTAATCAGATTACTTAAGTCCAAGTCCTCATTCTTCGGGTTTGCCACCAGTTGTGGATATGGATATTTAGGTGTTTTTTTTTTTTTTTTAAGTGTGAGAAAGAGAGAATCAGTTTTATTTAGTTTTTCGTGTGGCTTTTGTTGCTCCAACACTGCGTTGTGTATGTGGTGCGTCCTTGGGCATGCCAGGCAAGCACTGGAACTGCTGAGCCATCGCTCTAGCCCTTGGACGTTTAGGTTTATTTGTTTGTTTTACATTTTCTTTTCTTTTGGTACTGGGGATTGAACCCAGAGATGCTATTACTGAGCTGTATCCCCATTTTTAAAAAATTTTTTATTTTGAGGCAAGGTCTCACTGAGTTGCTGATGTTGGCCTCAAACCTGTGATCCTACTGCCTCAGCTTCCTGAGTTGCTGGGATTACAGGTGTGTCACTATACCTGGCTTGTTTGTTTTACTTTTGACTTAGGGGAATTACTTTTTCTTTTGAAGTTTATTTTTCCTTTATATCTCTGTGAATTATTCATGAGTACAATGACAATTTATAAGACAGTATATTTTTTATTAAGTAGTTGAGTTATTGTGCAGTCATAAATGCATATAAAGTAACAATACGATATGCATTTACTTCTCAGAGTTACCTCCACATCACCCACACCCCAGTCTCTTGATTCTTCTATATTTTGCCCCTACAACTGATATAAATGTTTAGATTGTGAATTTTCCAGATTTAAATGATTGCATAAGTATTATTTAGATTCTTGTGGTGGGGGGTAAGGTGTATGCTACATTGTTGATTGTCTCACTAGATCCCTCCCAATACTCCTTCCCTCTCCCTTTCCCCATCCTCCCCTATAAAATAGTACATTAAAAAAAAGTATTAGGGGGCTGGAGCGGTGGCTCAGCAGTTTTGGTGCTTGCCTGGCAAGCACAAGGACTGCTCCAGCCCCTGAAATATAGAATTTAAACACTTAACTAAGTGTTTAACATTTAGTTACGCTTAACAGAATGTATGCTAAATACTATTTAGATAAGAAACAGAAGACACAGTCTTTTTTCTTCCTTTATTTTGTATTTTTTTTCCTCTCCCCTTTGGTAACCAGCATTTGAACCCAGGGGTGCTTAACCACTGAGCCATATCCTCAGCCCGTTTTAAATTTAAATTTGTTTTTTTTTTTTTAATTTTGAGACAGGATCTCATTAAGCTGCTTAGGGGCTTGCTAAGTTGCTGAGGCTGGCTTTGAACTTGCAATCCTCCAGAGTCTCTTTTTTTTTTTTTTCCTGTCTGAGTCTCTTGAGCCTCTGGGATTACAAGCATGCATCATTTTCTTTGGCAACCTGTAATAGAATTTCAACATGCTTGCTGTATTTAAAACTACTTAAACACTTTTAAAATTAAAATTATACTTGGCAGCAAATCTTATGCTAGTTTATCACAAATTATTTTCAACACCTATTTTCCAATTACTTGAAGCTACAAGAAATCCTGAGTTAATTCATTTAGCCTTGGTTCCCCCTTTAGTGCTTCTCAGCTTGACAATAAAGTAAGCTGCTAAAAGTTTATGAGGACATGGAGGTCATCAATTTGTTTTCCTCTTTTTCCTCTAAGATGGTCTGATTTGACAAACTTTATTCCAGTTGGGTTTGGAAGTAGCAGAGTAATTCATCTTTGGGGAGAAGATTACTGTTGGATCTAGTCCTTTTTTTTGGTGTCAGGGATTGATTGAACCCAGAGAGGCTTAACCATTGAGCCATATCCCCAGCCCTTTTTATTTTAAGATAGGGTCTGGCTAAGAGGCTGCATTTGAACTTGTGATCCTCTGCCTCAGTCTCCCAAGCAGCTGGGACAACATGCGTATGTCACTGCACTCTACTTAGGAATGGTTTTATTTATTTATTTATTTATTTATTTATTTTAAAGAGAGAGGGACAGTGAGAGAGACAGAGAAAGAGAGGAACAACTTTATTGAGTTTTTCACATGGCCTTAGTTGCTCCAACACTCAGTTGTGTACGTGGTGCTGGGGTTTGAACCCGGGTCCTCGTGCTTGCCAGGCAAGCGCCGAAACCGCTGAGCCACCGCTCCAGCTCCAGGAATGGTTTTAAAGCAGTGTTTTCTGTCTTTGATCCTAATAGTGATAGCTGGTTTGACCCACAAATCACCAATATAGTTACTGGAAATCTGGAGTAGACAAACTAGGTTCAGTATGTTGTGTGGTAATTAAAACATGCAAGTGAAATGTCCAGAAGGTTCTGAGATGTATTAATTTGGAGTTTGGAAGAGGGAAAGATCAGGGATTTAATACTCTTTAGACTTGGGGTTGGTGTTTTAGCTCAGTGACAGAGTGCTTGCCTAGCACGTGCAAGGCCCTGAGTTTGGTCCTCAGCCCTGAAAACAAACAAACAAACAATACACTGTAGATTCAAAATATCTTTTTATAAGATGTAAGGGACACTTGAAAATCATTTAACCCATCCTTATGCAGCTGAACTCTGAAAGGCAGATTAATTGATTTGCCTAAAAGTATGTAACTGTTGGAAGTACTGTTGGAAACACTCAGCTGCTAGAAGCTTGTAGTTGAGCTTCAAGAGAAGATATTCTGAGGGAGAGTGGAACATCCCAACAGGAAAATGTTAGGAATCTGCAGGAGTTTGAGTTGCCAAGAAACTACAAAATGAAGTAGTTAAATGCTGCTCAGGAATGTGGGGAGAATGGAATCACAAAGGCAGAGGGAGGAAAGAATTGCAATTAGTATATAGTCAACGAAGTCATAATTCAAGAATGAAAATGCATACCAAATTTGATCACTAGGACAACTTTTTTAAAGAATGTAATTTCTGGGGGCTGGAGTGGTGGCTCAGCAGTTGGAGCGCTTGCCTGATACATGCAATGACCTGAATTCAAACCTCAGCACTACATATACAACTAAGTGTTGGAGAAACAAAGACCAGATGAAAAAATAATAAAACTGATTTCCTCTTTCTCTCTCTCTGTTTAAAAAAAAAAAAAGAATGTAATTTCTGCACTGTCACGGGCAGAATGAAAGAAAGAATGCTAAGAAGTTGAAAGCAACAGAAAAGTTTGGCAAATGTAGGAGATGACAGTAAGATGGTAAATAGGGCAGTAGAAATCCATGATGGAATTTCTTGGGAAGCCCATCCTTATTTTTTAGGTTTAAGAGGGAAGAACCATGGGGTGGGTGGAATAGGCAGTGGAGAAATGGGAAATTCAAGGGAAGTTAAAAGCAAATAAAAGCAAGAAGTAGCAGGGTCCATTTATTATCTTCCGTTTCTAGGGACTCACACTTATTTTGCAATTTTTTACTGTATGCTGGGTACTGTTCCAAGTGTCTTTAAGAAATCATTCAAGTCTCAAAACCTCCTGGGATTGGTACTATATTCTATTTTATAAATGACGAAATTGAGGCACTGAAAGTTTGACTTGCCTAAAATCACGTAACTAGGTGATGGTATAACCAATGTTGAGACCCAGACTGGCTGCGTCTGCTCTGACTCACCAAAGTGTACTGCCACTCTCCTAATTGTAGATACTGTTAGTTTTATTACAAAAATAAACTCGAGTTTGATTATTGGGTCTACAAACATTGTATATTTTGAATGAATTCAATTATTATACTCATTCTTAACTGCTTCATGACAATTTAAATATTCTTTTCTGTAGGTTGTGCATTATTTGTGACTCTGCCAATGAGTTTATTAAACTTTTTCAGGTAAGCATTTTATTTTTTAATTGGGCAAACAATATAAAAAATTTTAACAATTGTTTATTTAGCTGAATTTAAGGATCTGTTTTCTTTTTGGAGTCTGGACATTTTGTGAAGGTCATGAAATATGCATTTTAAATGTAAAATGAGATTAGGGTATCTTTGGTGTCTAATATAGTTAATTCAACCATAGCACAATGTTGCCAGTTCTTTTTTTATGGTTTTGGGCTCACCGGTTTTCTAGTTTGTCAGTTTAGTGAGTGATTCTACCTCCAAGGAGGGAGTATCTTCCTGTCAGATGTTGTTGTGTTGATGTTCAATTTTATAAATGTGTTATCTGCAAGTGTAGTTAGTTAACAAAAGCATGAAGTAAAATTTCTGAATGTGTGTGGTTAGAACCAAACTGGATTTAGATTGGCTCTTCTCAAATGGCAGTGCATAGAAGTGCCTGCCTTTGGGGAAAAGTTTGGGAGGTGGTATAGAGGTGCAGTTTCATTTCTCTCTGATCTTTGTTCAACCACACTGAATTTACTTTATTGTGTTTTTTCTTCTTCTTCTTCTTCTTCTTTTTTTTTTTTTTTTAAGAGAGAGAGGGACAGCAAGAGAGAGAGAGAGAATCAATTTTATTTAGTTTTTTATGTGTCTTTCGTTGCTGGGACACTTTGTTGTGTACATGGTGCTGGGGTTCAAACCCGTGGCCTTGCACGTGCCAGGCAAACACCGTAACTGCTGAGCCAACGCTGCAGCCCATATTTATTGTGTTTTGAATATATTTTGCTCTTTCCTTCTTTAGTAATTTTGTTCCTGCTGTTTCCTCTGCTACTGTTTCTTCTAGTTGAAACACTTTCTGCTTCATCTTTTAGCTCTCTGTCTCACAGAATCTTATCCATATCAAGCTAAGCTCTATGAATTTTCCCTATTTATTATTATGACAGTCATTTATAGAAGCTATAAAATTTAAAGCTCTGAAGACTGTAGAAATTATTTGAGTCTTTTCCTCCTTATAAAGATTAGGTTCTTATTGGACAGTGTGTTTTCTAGGGTCATGTGATCTATGGCAAAAACCAGGTCTAGAATTGGGGCTGTTTAGATGAGCAAACAGATTATTTGTTGTATGCTTGGAGATACCAGAATGTGATATTGGCTGTCTTGCTTCATGGTCTTTGTGTGAATTACATCTTATTCATAAGTTTGTATCACTGTGTATTAAAGTAGCACTTCTATTTCATGTTTACTTTATTTCCCCTATTAGAATATTTCACAGAACAAAGACCAAATTGTATTCATCTTCACATTTTTAACACAACAGTTGCTAGTTTGGTTTAAAGAGAAAAAAGGGGACCAGGAGCCAGAAGACTTGCCCTGCCTCTTGAAGCAGTTTATATAAATTTAGTCTCTTATTCTCACCCTGACTGTGAAGTGATATCTATGATATAATAATGATGACTCTATCTATGCCATAGGATTATTGTGAGTATAAAATAAGAGAATAAATGTGAAAGTACTTTGGAAATGACTAAGTGTTATGTAAGATTAGTTTTATATGTAATAATGTTCTTTGTATTACTTTGATTTTTTTTCAGAAGCTATAAAAATAACACCTTGAAACACAATTCAGTCTATGAAGCTATGGTTCCCTTCTTTTCTCCATGTTTGCTATTCATTTTGTCTACAGCCTGGATCCTCCAGTCACCTTCTGATATTTTAGAGATACATCCTAGAATATTCTACTTTATGGTTGGAACAGCTTTTGCCAACATCACAGTAAGATATTTTTTTTCTTTTAAAAATTGTTATATAGCTGTGTGCAGTGGTGCACACTTGTAATCCCAGCGATTTTGGGAGGCCGAGGTGGGAGGATCGCACCTTTGAGGCCAGCTTTAGCAACTGTTCTCAAAATAAAAAAATTGAAAGAGGGTTGGAGCGGTGGCTTGGTGGTTACAGCACTTGCCTGACATGCGCAAGGACTCAGGTTTGAACCCCAGCACCACATATACAACTATGTGTCGGAGCCACATGAAAAACTAAATAAAATTGATTCTCTTTTTCCCTCTCTCTTTATCTCTCACTGTCCCTCTCTCTTAAAAAAGAAAAGAAAAGACTGGGGTTGTGACTTAGTGGTAAAGCACCCCTGGTTTAAATCCCTGGTTAAAAAAATCATAATATATAATTAGATGCAGTGACATATACCTATAAGCCCAGCAGTTTGAGAGGCCAAGGCCGAAGATGGTAATTTCATAGCTATCTTTGGCAACTTAGTAAGACTGTCTCGAAATAAAAAAATACTAAGGACTAGGAGTATAACTCAGTGGTAAAGTACACCTGGGTTCGATCCCCAATACAAAAAAACATATGAATGAAAAAAACCCAAACACAATATATATTAGGAATACTTGGCAGTTGGATGATTTGAGAACTTTTCTATAATATTAAAATAAGCAGGAGCTGGAGTGGTAGCTCAGTGGTTATGGCACTTGCCTGGCATAACTGAGGACAACTTCAAACTCAGCACCACGTGCACAACGAAGTATCAGAGCAATGAAAGCCACATGAAAAAATAAATAAAATTGATTTGCTCTTTTTCTCTCTCTCTAGGAAAAAAAAAACACACCAGATTTTAAAAGTATTTTAAATTAGAAATTTGAAAGAAAATAACTTCAAAGACAGAACATTCTGAAAATTATTTTATTGTGCCCTTTGAAACCAGTTAGGATTTAGAGACTGTAGTAGAATCTGCAAGTTCATTTGTGTGCATGCATGTGCACTTCAGGTACTGGGGACTGAACCCAGGGGTGTTCTTCCACTGAGCTAAATCCCAGGTCTTTCTGTATTTTATTTTGAGACAGGGTCTCCCTAAGTAGCCTGGTCTGGCCTTGGAATCTGCAGCTCTCAGGCCTCAGCTCCTTGGTAGGCTGCTGATTCCAGGCATAAATCACTGTATTCAGCTTTTCCCAGTCTCTTCTGACACACATTCTGAGGCTCTGTGTATTTGGGGGTTGGGTGTGGGTTTGGGTGGGAACTTGAGCAGTTGAGAACTGTTGAGATAATGCAAATATGTTGGCTTAAGTTCTTGAGTGTGTTTTAAATCTTGGACTGATTAGTTTTGGAAGTGCTTTTGCTAATTGAACTTTCTTTTTTTAAACCAACTTTAAGTGTCAGCTGATTGTTTGTCAAATGAGCAGCACACGGTGCCCAACTTTGAATTGGTTGCTGGTTCCTCTCTTCTTGGTTGTCGTGGCTGTGAACCTGGGAGTAACCTCTTACCTTGAAAGTCTTCTCCTGTATTTATTAACAACTGTCTTTACTCTGGCCCACATCCATTATGGAGTACGAGTGGTGAGTAATTGAGCAAAACTGATATCCTTTGTTTCTTATAAACAGTGAAAAAGAGGCAATGGAATTTTTTTTTTTTTTTTTAAAGAAAGAGTGGACAGTGAGAGAGAGAGAAAGAGAAAAGCAATTTTTTAGTTAGTTTTTCATGTGATTGTCATTCCTTGGACACTTTGTTGTGTACCTGGTGCTGGGTTTTGAACCCTTGTACTTGCACATGCTGGACAAGCACTGTGACCGCAGAGCTTCAGCCCCTACTTTATGGTTCTTAAAGTGGTTTGTGTTTGCTATTGTTTCTAAAGGAGCTCTCCTGTGAATTGGTTTGAGAAACAAAACATCTTTGCTTCTGTATTATGATACACATTTTAAAGTTAGGGGGGAAGTATCATACGTTGTGTATGGTACTGAACTTGGGCTTTTTCCTTTAGTGTTTATATTCAAAGTAGTCCTCATTGGTTAGGACAAAATAGATGAAATTGTTATGGGAAAAGAGAATGTGATAACTGTGATGAATCTTGACAATAAGGCTTAATCATTTATGTTTATATCTGTGCAAATGTAGTGTGGTTTCTGTCAACACTCTGGGACCCTTATTTTGATATTTTTATCAATCATATATATGACATAAAACACAATTGCTAGTGTCTTTTGTAATTGTTTTAATTTTTTGTAATTCTTCAGAAGTATATTTTTAGAAAACCATATATATAACAAAATCAAAACACGTTTTTCTTTAAATTATAAAAGCAGTAAATATACATTGTTAAAAATGTGGAAAAATAATCAAGCTGAGAGAAATCCTATGAGCATATTTCTTATCCGTCTTTGTACACTTTTACCACATTCTGACCAGAAGGTAAAACTTGCTAGGCCATACAAAGCATTCATTTGAACTACTGAAACATATGTAATATAATAAATATCAAATAAATGACATTTGTTAACTGGCCCATAGCTAAGCTATTGTCTACCCACAAGGAATACCCTAACCAAAATGGCTTCTCCAGATTAACAGATCAGTTTTATACTAGTTCTTCAGGATTAGGAATGATTATCTAGAAATGTTCAAACTGAAAATTGAGTCTTAACTGTAAATTTATTTATTTGATTTACAAGACATTCAAATAATCTGTAGTTTTCAGTAGATTTGGATATGAATTTGCCTAGTCTACAGGGCTCTGGAAAGACTAGATTTTGGAGGCAGGCAGACCCAGGTTCAAGTTCTAATTCTCCCAGGGTTCTAGTACTCCTGTTTTAGCTAGCTGACTAGCTCTTCAGCTGTTCTAATTCAGCAGAACCTCTTCATTATTTCTCATGATTTTTACTGTGTCAATAAGTTATTCTCTCCAGAGGTGAAGTCTGTGTGCTTTTAAAAAATAGTAAGGTATGTATTTGTCACTGTCTTGTGTTCTGATTTTTTCATAGGTTAAGCAACTGAGCAGCCATTTTCAAATTTACCCCTTCTCATTGAGGAAACCCAACTCAGATTGACTAGGAATGGAAGAAAAGAATATTGGCCTGTAATCTTCAGAAAGAAATACTGTAAATAGATGCTTGTAAATATTTCATCCATCACCATTGAACTAAACTGTTCTGCTTGACAGACATGGGATCTCAGTATGTGTGGTACTTGGACAGCAGGAACAAAACATGATTTGAACATGTGGAATTTGGGACCTTCTAACTCCCAGCTCATTTTTTTTTTTTTTTTTAATTTTTTTTTTATAAAACCATGTGACATTTTGGTTAAGCATAATGTTCATTAGACTAGCAAAGTCTTCCTAGTGATTTTAGCTTTATGAGACCATAATATTTTGACTCATAGAGTTAAAGATGCTTTGTTTTTATTTTTAAAACCCTGAAAGTGGTTTAGGAAGACTGGTAACATTCAGAAAACCATAGCATGTTTTCATATTTGGTATTTCATAATAGGTGTTAGTTATGGAAATTATCAATAGCTCAAGTATAATATGGGGGGGGGAGAAGTCACCATCAGCCAGTAGATGCCAACAATTACACAACAGTATGCGGTTGCCAAATCCTGGTTTCTCTTTCCCATGGAAATGCTTTTTGTCCTCATAGGCAAGGAGGTTCTCTAGTGTTCTGGCTGTCATTATTATGGAATAGATTTGATAAATGGTTTAATTGTCTTTTAAAGAAAAATATTCTGTTGGTACTTAATAGAGAATGGGTTTTGGTTATAGCTCGTCCATTGGCATGGTTCATTATTTAAATGTGGCATTTTCTCCCTCAGCTCTTGGTTGCTGGGATATGGTGCCTGTGAGCTATGATTGTAAGAATGTGTGTCAGTCCCAGTCTTATGATAATTACTTATGAGAAATCCAGATAAAGTACCTTGTAAGAGGGAATTGCAGTTAGGAATCTCATGAACCTCACCATGAATGAAGTTAGTTTTCTGGCTCAATTTGACTGTCCTTCCTTGCTGTTTCTTACTCTACTTTTTGGGGGTGGGGGTGAGCTGCTGTGTTTTTTATTTCATACGTGATAAAGCAGAGAGAAATTCTTTCTTCCCCAACTTGCCCGCTTCCCCACTTAAAGAAAACTTTTGATATATATATATATGCCTTACCCAGTAACTCTTTCCTTAATATGACTTGGAGTAATTTTTAAGGTTTCCTGACAATATAAAAATCCCTTCACCTTTATTGTGGTTATTTTGTAAATCATATCTTTTCGTAAGTGTGGATATTTTCTTCTCTTTTTGACTTTGTCTTCATTTAGTTTGGTGGTGGTGAAATTTACTTGCTGATTTTCTTTTATTTTCCACTGAAAGAAGTTTGTGCTTGAATGAAGAGTGTATCTTAAACCCTTATTTCTTTTTGGACAGGTTGCACTTGGATAAAATAGGCACCACTGTGTTGATATGTAATTAAATTCTTAACCATTATTTATCTATGAATGTGACTGTAGTTGAATATTATAGTATATTCCTTTGTTGAATTTCAGTCTGCTGCTTTGTAAAAATAACTAATTGATATATTTTTTAAAATTTTTAAATTCTAATCATTGTCATCCAGGTTATTAGAAATGAGTCAAGAAGCTTCCTATTCATTTAAAAAAGTAATTTGCAAAGGTTTAGGTTTAGTGACTTTCTCTGAGAAAAATTGAACACTGAAAATAGATGAGAACTTGGCACAGTTTGGACATGTGGGGAGTGATTCCTGTTTATTAATAATAAATCGCCATCATGCAGGTCAGATGATGCACCAGTTAAGTGAAGGTGACTCTTTTGTGCTTACCTTGTTCTGTGTCATCTGTAAACTTGAACTGGATAAAGTGTTAATTTTAAGTGGGGAAGAAACTTTGTTTTAAAATTTCTTACCTAATCATTTTTACTGTTTTGTTGACCTTTTGCATAAGAATGAGAATTCTTTGTATAAAAGAAAAGAACTGATAAATATTTCTAAAGTGACAAATATGGACCACAGATTTTCTTCACATTGTACAGTGTAGTTTAAAAAACAAAAAACAAAAAAACCTTTTAATTCTGTCATTAGAGTTGTGTCCTATAATGTATTTCTGCCCACGTTTTGTTACATCAGAAGCATTTGAAAGTTGTTTTGTGCCTATACTTTATGACATATTTGTGGTGGGAAGGAATTATTACATAGGTGAAAACAAGGAGGCTGGCGAGCCGTTCCCAAATACTGTGGAATGGAGTGGATCCTTCCTGTACTGCTGACTTTTTCTTGTTTTAGTCTGCCATCTTGACAGCATCTTGAAAGCCCCCATTTTTTTTGTAGTGATACAGCAGGACTTAGTTACCAACAGCTCTGTGCACTTCTGTCATGCCAATTACTCAAACCTTTCCAAAGTATAAAAGGTATTTCAAGCTTCTGCATGAAATTTTGGGTGAGTTCACACCCCAGCCATTCTCCCCAGCACCCACTGGCTGCCTTGTGGGGAGCCGTGCCATGGTCAGGAGCATCCGTGCTGTTTTCTGTTCTTGCAGAATAGAGTGCCTTAGCCAGACCAGAGGTTTGCATTGTGTTCCTGCCAACCAAAGTCACATATACCTGTGAGAATTTTCTTTTCAGGTTATGGAGTGGAAAATGCCGCTTTCAGGCTTGTCAGAAAATAAATCCCCTCTATTTGAGGGGGTATGTGGGATAGAAAAGTTTAAAAATACCTGGATAGAATATGCTACTGCTGTCTTTCTTTACCCTTTAATAGTCACAATCCCACTGCATTGTATAGTCTGAAAGACAAAGTGTCTGTCCTTCACAAATAGTAATAAACGTGGCTTATGGGTTTAGTTTTAAGGTAATAGAGTGAGTAGCTTTCAAAATGACAAAGTAAATGTTCTTCCTTGGCATTTTAATAGTATGATTAAAATATTTTAATTCTAATTTTGGGAAGAAAGTTGAATGTTAATTATGGTCTAGCTGTTGTTGTACTACTATCAATATGTCACTTATTCTCACAGAAGTATTGGGAAGAGGAGTGTGTATATCTGGAGTTACCCAAATTCCAAATAGATACCAAAAGAGCATTTGTTATCACTGAGAGCCGGGTATTCAGGGAATATACAGGAAAAAGATACAGCATCTTTTTTTTTTTTTCTTTAATGATGCTGGGGATTGAATCTAGAGTCTTGTGTATGGGAGACAGGCACACTATTGCTGAGCTACATTCCCTTCCCATGGCATCCCTTTTAAAGAGAAGGGACCACCTTAATGCTTCATGAATTTGAAAGTTTCCTGTATTTAATTTTCAAAGAACTGGTTTATTTTATAGTCAGTGAAAAAAACATATGGAATATACCTTGCTTTCCAAGCTGGATTTTGACTCTGTGATCTATAGAGAATAAAAAGATAATCAGGAGGTATTCAAATCAAAGACTACTTTTACCTTTTATATTTTAAATGGAATTAAGTCCTCTTTCTCATTCTTTGCCTGGGTTTCCTCCCAGCTAGCCACCACTTAATGACAGAGATAGCCCACTTAGGCCTTGCTTTGTTGCTTCTAGATCTTGCTACATTCAAATGTCCTTGATTGCCTTAGATCTCTTGACTCGTCAAGGACTAGGAACAAACGGGTCAGAGGGGGGAAAGTAAGCCTGTTGGGCTGGGACTTTTGGCTTTGGATTCCAAATAAGCCAAAAAACGGATACAGAAATCTTTGGTTGTACTGATGCCTGTGTTCAGAGTGGCCTTATCTTGACCTCAGTTCTGGACTTGATCAATCACTAGAATTATTTGTGAAGTCAAACCAGAATTTTCTTTGTCTCATGAGGTGTCTTTGTAAGGCAGCATGCCCTTTCATGAACACCCTGTGGGTGAATATCCTTACTGAGCTGCCAGTACTACAACCTTCCAGGAAGAATTTTAACTAGTATGCTGCATTTGAAGCACTTTGACATGTACATTTAAAATGACAGTCTTAATTGTAAAGTGGTGTTAAGTTAATCACTGTGAAACTTGAAAGTGTGATGCTCTGGGCAGTTTAGGAAGCTTGCATACATTTCTGACTTTTCCTTTATTAATTATGTAACCCATGTGATTTGTATATTTTGGTTTTTTATCTTTCACAGTGGTACAAATGACTGATGGCAGGCAATTACTTTAGGATATATGGTAAATCATGGTTGTCTAACTTTTTCTGAGAAAGTGGTGATGTCTTTGCTTCTTTCTTGCATGAAGCCATGGAAATTGGCTAATTTCCATTAGCCAATTTTTGGCTAATTCATTTCTACGGTACAGAATAAACTAACCTTACTTTTTAACTGCATGTTAATAATATGCTTTGCTCCTTAATTAACAAATATGTAAGAGAAGTAATCTAGCTGGTTTTTGTTTGTTTTTAAGCAGAGATCTGCACTTTATACAGACAGATCTTAAATGAGTTCATGTTTATGGTAGCAAAAAGTTTTGCCTCATAGGTGGTTTGATCAAGGGGGTTACGTTGTATTTGGTCAGGAAAGCTAGGTTCCCAAAACTGGAAAGTGCTGTGTGGACTGATTAGTGAACGCTTTAGCAAGGGCTTGCCTGTTTAGGAAAATCCATTTGGACACAACAGAAGGGTTGTTCTGTTCTTCCACACACCAATTATGTTGTCTTCCTCTTCAGAAAATCATTCTTAGAAAGCTGGGCTAAATCAGAGTAGTGCTGTTTTTAAAGCATGCAAATTGGATCGTGGCCATCGAGAACCTAAATGCTACCTTGGAATAGAGAGCGAGCACCTGCTTTGGCAGCATATCCAATAAAATTGAAATCAGAGACAGTATTGAAGACACAGTGGCTAAATGTCATGGATATCTTAATTCTCTTTGACTACATAAGGTCTTATTTTGAGCAATTTGTGTGGATAACAGTTAAAATTAGAGTTGATTTGGGGTTTTTATTAAACCATACACAATTTGCCATGAATTCTAGATTGTGATATTCTTGAGAAGCAGTTTTTAATATATAAAGAGTACCTTCTTGACCTGGAAACTGTTTAGTTTGTACTTGATATTATTAACTTGGTTATAAAAGAAGCCTGATTTAATTTGGCAAGATCTGTGAGTGCTACATATCAGATCTGTTTGAATTACTGTTAGCATTCAGTATCAGACTTTAAACTTAATAACTTATTAATTGGGACTGCTCACAAATATTCATGGTTTTTTGTAGGTCATTTTGTTTGGATAACTTGACCTCTTCAGGTCGTTATCTCCATTTAGGAGATAAAGACCCAACTACATGTTATGATTTGCTTATTTCAAGATATCTCAAGAAAGCTGAATTCAGTATTGAACTCCCAACAAGTAAACTGTTAGTAAAGGGGAAGGCGGTGATTGATTGCCAAGGAGTAAACTCCCTGCTGCCCACCTTTTCCACTTCCCTTCCTGTCTGACATAATAGATGAAAATTGTGACCAGTTGTAGAAAAAGAAATTGATACTTTGCTGAGTGAGGTTTCACCCTCTGACTGAGAATAGGTTGAAAGGATCATGGCCAAGTCAGTTATTGAGTAGTAGCTTAGCCCTGTTACAGTCGGCCTTTCGTACTATTCTGAAACAAGAGGACTGTTCCTTCTCAGGTACCTAGAAATAGCACTGTTGGAGCAGGTGGAATGTGTTTGCTACAAGTAGAGAATATGTTAGGAAGATGAAGAGGAGCATAAAATCTTTTCCCTTTCAAGTAGTTTAATTGAGCATGTTAGTATCTGGTCTGTGTTCGTAGTAAATATTGTAACATTTATTTTTTCCGGTTATGTGTACTCTGTGTATATATACATATTTAATATGTACACATATTCTCTGCATATGTGTGTATGATATTGTATACATGGAGTCTAGATTATCAGCCAGATGGGAAACCCGTGGCCGATTGTGTCTTCATGTGGACTTGGTGCGCACGTGGCCTGTAAGAAGCTGCTTCTGGTCTGCAGGCATAGCCCTTCTTCCTTCCAGTTCATCTCAGTCTTTGAGAAAGCCCTTTAAAATATGTCCCTTTGCACTTCCCTTTCACCAGAGATTGTGAGCCATAAAGACAGCTTTCCAGAATGATGGCTGCTCCCACCAGGGCTGAGGCTTTGGGTCTGCACCACAGAGCCTGGTTCTGACTTGAGGGGCAGCTCTGGGAGAGTTGTTTCCATGGGCTCCCCTGGGAGAACTTTCACTCTTGGGGAAGGGGAGCTTTGCAACTTGCTGAAATTACTTCACCAGAATGTTGTGACCTCTCAGATAATTTCATGTACAATTTTAGTGCATCTCAATGTTATTTTTGCATTTTCTGTATTGTTGTTACCCGCTAGCCCAGATAATCAAGACATGACATGACTGTTTCTTGTCAACGGATTCTAGAAACCTTGACCTTTCAACTGGATTTATGTTTATTTCTGCTGCTGTGAACCCCAAAGTAATGACGTAGGTTTTAGTTTAAAATTGTTTGATTCTTTTATTGATAAATATTTATTGTAATAAAAGTAAAAGAGTAATTTTTAAATCCTTTTAATTGTTTTCAGGTTGTCTTCTTTGTTGTTCCATGGAAGGTGCAAAAGGGGAGGGAGCCAAATGGAAAAAATGATGTCTAGCCACTGTCATAGAATCACTGATTATTCTAAAGCAAAACATTTATTTTAAAAAATTATTATTATTATTATTATTATTATTTTGGTTTAGGAAGATCAGCTTGCTTGCTCATGGGAGTTCTGTGAGCCTGTGACTTGTTTCAGAAAACAGGAGACATGTGGCAGTAATAGCTATTCATAGCATACTGCTCTTGATTCTCCCAGAAGTGGGTGTTGGGATGGATATATATATATAGATATATCTCCTCATAATGACAGGGTCACACTTAAATTAGTTTGTAAGGTGATGGTTTCCTCCACAAAAGCATTTTCTCATAGGAAACAGTTACCATAAGGTGTTAGTATTTCAGACTGTTATCCAGACTTTGTTTTTCACAAAGACCTATCAACCCACACCCAGCACATTTAAATTGTATGTGTAAATCAGAAGATCCATTGTCTAACTTTTTGCCTCTGAGAAGACTATTTTGCAGTGGGCATTCAAACGTCTTTTCAGTAACAGATTTGGAGGTGAAGAACACTTTACGTCTTGACCTTTGGCCAGTTCTCCAGCTCCTGCTGACTTCCTAGGGGTGTCACTCTCTTCTGTAGACCGTTAGCAGTTAGTGAGTACCTGATAATCAGCAGGGAAGTGTTGCTTAGCTATGGAAATGAGCCATAGTTTGGATCTACCAAAACACAGACCCTGTGCCCTCGAGAGGTGTCTCACTCCTCTTCCCTCTTTCAGCATTCTTTCCTCTGTTCACAATTTCCTGAAAGAAATTTTATATCTGCTTCTTCCGTTTTTCTTTTGTGTTTATTCTGAGAGTTTCTCAGGACTCTTCCAAACAATGAATGCTTCTTAGTCATATTCGCCTTTGAAAGGCAGGTTACTCATTTTTTTCCTAAGCCCTGGTTTCCTCATCTGTAGAATAACACGAACATTACCACAATCACGCAATGTGAGGATAATGCAGGCTCGGTGAAAGGTCTCAGGTAATGCTTGGCTTTGTTTTGCTATTTTTTCCCTTCGAAATTTTTTCTAATCCACATATAATCCAGCTGCTGACTCCTCTGCTTTCTGTGTTTCCTCCTTTGTACTTTTTGAAGATAATGGTGAGGCAGTTAAAAAAGAACCAAAATTGAATAAAACAAGATTGCTTTTGAAGTCTAGTAAAATTCACACAAATTGGGACATACCAATAAACCAAGAAGTTAGCCAAATGTCTGATGAATTTGCTCCAGGTAAGGTGATTTGGCATGAACATATAGGTGTACAGCTGTGCAACCTGGCTTATCAAGGTCAGTCTAATCAACATACCATTTTTCGTTTTTTCTGGAAAAAGACTGTAAGCTCAAGGTAGAAGGCCAGTCAGCCCAGCAAAGGAAGCACATGTAACTAGATGCTCTTGCCTTAATTGCTCAAAATCTACCTAGGGCTGAGGAATGCCATGTCCCAGGGCCTCAACCTATCTGTTCTTCCTGGTAAGTTCTCGGCATTGCGAGCCTCCGAATTCATAGCCATCAGTACTCCATGTCAAGGAACATCCCAATATAGTTTGGTTCCCCTTTCATAGATGAGCCCACACAGATGGTCAGATCACAAGTGTGTACACGTGGTCCTATATAATGGTGGTTGTTTCTTGCCAGAATTAACTGCTTTCCTGTTTTTCTTCTGTGAGCTTAAGTACTTAAGTCACTTCTCAAAACAGGTCCACTTTTGGGTTATTGCCTGTCGTTCGAGGAGCAGACCTGGTGCTGGTTATTCATCAAGGTGAACATCCCTTCCCTAATTGCTTCGCTGTGGCAACCCTGTTCTTCCCTGCCTTTGTCTCTTCAGATCTCCTGTCACTTATCATTAAAAGAAATATGTAAGCAAACTTTATTTTTATTAAATTATAATTTTTGTATAAATTCTATATAATTTAAGAGAATTTTTTCATCTGGTTTTTAAATTTTTTTTTATTAAGGAGTGAGTTATTGTACAATCATAAGTGCATATAAAGTAACAATTGCATTTTTTTTTTTTTTGACACTTAGTTGTATATATGGTGCTGAGGTTCAAACCAGGATCCTTGCACCTGCTGGGCAAGCTTTCTAACTGCTGAGCCACTGCTCCAGCTTCAAGTTTTTTATATGAAGTGATTCATGTTTATGGTAAAATATTTTTAGAATAGAAAATGGAAAAGTCACCCATAAACGCAGGCCCCAGAAATATCAACTGCCTGTGGCCTTCCCCGTTTTTCATCTTTACATCCTATGTATATTTCATGTAAAACTGGAGTCACACTTTATATATTGCACTGCATCTTCCCATTCTCATTTAATATATATTGATTTTTAAAATTATACCCAGTTTTAATATTGTAAGTAGAGTAAGCACATAGTTACATTTGTGTGTTTTGCTTTGCTTTTTTGGTACTGGGATTGAACCCAGGTGTGCTTAGTGTGTCACATCCCCAGCCTTTTTAAATGCTTTTTATTTTGAGACAGAGAGTCTCACTAAGTTGCTGAGGTTGGCCTTGAACTTGTCATCTTCCTGCATAAGCCTCCTGTGTCACTGGGATTATAGGCGTGCTGCACCATGCCCGACTATGTGGATTTTTTTTCAGGTTTTAAAAAATAGCTTCTGTTCCTTTAAAATTAATATGTGCATTACAGGAAACAGAAAAGCACAGGCAAAGAACAAAATCATCCAGTCGCCAGCATCTCGGACATATTCCTCCAGGTGGTGCATAGCCCATTCCGTGTGATTAATATTGTAGCATGTATTGTGCTACAATACATGTGTTCATTAATATTCTCCAATTTAAAATCCCAAAGTTGCAGAAGTAGTTTTGACAACGAAGCATACACAAACTCAATCCGTTAGAAAAAAATTGTAATCCAGCCTTTCTTGTTTCACTGAAGATAGAAATGGCAACAGGCCTCTAGACAGACAAATTGGCAGAGTTACAACAAAAATAATGCATTCCCTTAGTGCTCAATTTAAAATGAGACAAAGCCACAGAGTACACCAGTCATGTTTCTAAGAGGGTTCATTATCAGATTTCTACTACAAAAATATTAGCAAGAAAACATGTTCCCCGTGAATTAAAGTATTCCTGTAGTACAGCCAGAGGAGGCACACACAACATTGGTTCACAACAAAATGGAGGTCCTTGAGCCCTTGCTCCAGTCTTTTCCCTGTGTGCTTTCTTCTCCCCTCTGCTGCCAGTTGAACAAGTCTTGATGCACGCTGCCCTGAGAGAGAACAAGTCCATGTCCGAGATGCAACTTTTCTATCTGTTATAACAAAGATATTTACAAGTTGGCTAAATCACTAGCTCTACTTTTTAAGATACACTGTCACCTCAGGGCATCTACAAAGCTTAGATGTTATGAAATAAAGTGTGAACTTTGTACACAATAAACACAGTACTCTACCAAAAGTGCACATAAAGACCCATGGTCATAATTTAAAACTTCGAGATATATAGATACAAGCAAAGGGCCCGTCCTCTTCCATTCATCCCTCTCTGCACCTTTCCAGTGACTTACTTCAGGACTACTAGCTCCAAGAGGCGGATTAACAAAGGTCATTCCCAGGGGCTGGAGTGGTGGCTCAGTGGTTAAGGTACTTGCCTGGCAGGTGTGAGGACGCCGGTTAGTGTCACTTGCACAATGAAGTGTCGGAACAATGAAAGCCACTTGAAAAACTAAATAAAATTGATTCTCTCATTGTCCCTCTCTCTTAAACACAAAAAAGGTCATACCTAGAAGACACAAGATAGTTCTTCCTAAAAACTAACAAAAGGATATTTATTTAGGGATTATTTTGTTACTTCTAATCTACTTTGGGCATTGGGAGTTATCCTTTATTACCCAGCAATATTAGCTAAAATGCACATATAACAACGGTTAGACAGTCTGCATTAATACAGGGCACAGAGTGCTGCTCCCTGCATATTTCTCCTCCTTCCCCTACTCATCATCCAGTGAACTTTCAACATGTTCTCCAAGATGTCATGTGTGCATTTCTTTTCTTTGACTCAACAAATATTTGTTCAGCACTTACCATGTACCACTCTTTTTTTTTTTTTAGGGTACTGGGTGTGAACCCAGGGGTGCTTAACCACTGAACCACATTCCTGATCTTTTTAAATTTTGAGACAGGGTCTTGCTAAATTGTTTAAAGCCTTGCTATTGCTGAGGTTGGCTTTGAACTTGTGATCCTCCTCCTTCAGCTTCCTGAGCCACAGGAATTATAAGTGTGTGCCATCACTCCCAGCTCATATACGTTTTTGTGTTAGGTGATATGTATACAGTATTGAATAAAACACAATTCCAAGTCCAAGGAACTGTATAACCTAGGCCCATTATCTCCCTAGGCTTACTTCACTATGTAGAAATGCCTAGTCAAGGAGGTGGAGCAGTGGCTAAGCGGCTATGGCACTTGCCTGGCATGCTCAAGGATGCGAGTTCGAACCCCAGCACCACGTATACAACGAAGTGTTGGAGCAATGAAAGCCACATGAAAAACTAAATAAAATTGATTCTTTCTCACTGTCCAACATTTGCTTTATTAAAAAAACAAAAGATGATGGGCTGGAGTGGTGGCTCAGCGGTTGTGGCGCTTGCCTTGCATGCGCAGGTACGCAAGTTCAAACCCCAGCACCACTTACACAATGAAGTGTCTGAGCAAAGAAAGTCCATGAAAAACTAAATAAAACTGATTCTGTCTTTCTCTCACTGTCCCTCTCTCTTTTAAAAAAAGAAAAAGAAAAAGAATTGCCTAGTCTATGCATATGTTAGTCTAACAGTCAATAGATAGTGACTGCCCTTTTAATGGGGAACAAGATTGATTTCCACACTTACTAAAAAGCTTTGTTACATAATTGAGGCCATCCATGAAAGCAAAGAAGTCCTCCTAGGTGGTCAGAAACTGACTTTAGAGAGCCAGGAAAGGAGACTAGTTTGTGGCTTTTACTGTGATGATGTGGGCCTAGAAGAGGGTGCCCAGCACACCTGGTGGGAATCTCTTGCCAGCAAAGAATTTTTGGGGTGTGTTGGGGGGCTTAGGATGGGTCTCAGGGCCTTGCACATTCTAAGCAAGTGCCAACCTTGAGCTATACCCCCAACACTCCTCCATTTCTCTACTTTCGAGTTGTCCCAATTGAAGAAAAGGGGTGAGTCCTAAAAACTGCCAGTAGTTGAACAGCACAAAGTAGAGTCAGCATCCTGATTGCAGAAGATGTGTGGGTGGTATCTGGGTCATCTTCGCTGCCACTGGTTACTCATTGTGGATTTTGGTGTTACCTTTGCTCTCTCATCTCTTTCTTGTGTAACAGCTGATTCCCATGGACTTTCTTATGGTGTCCTGCTCCCAGCTGCAGACATGGGCACACAGGAACGTGCATTTCTTCTTAGGGATGATGGAAACATGGACTCGAATCTGGTAGTATGTGGTCAGAGCTGTACCTTGCTCAGAAAGTACAGAGCATATAATTTGCATCATCTGTTTTCCACGGCTCTCAGGAAAGTTTAATGCTTGAGGTACAATTGAAGAAACTTGGTAGAGGACCCTGAAACCCACCACTACCTCCCCAGGTATGGGACAAGGATCCCCAATAGTTGTGTTCTTTTGGCTTTTCCACGTTCTCTACCACTTGGACACTTGGAAAAATTGACTTTAAAAACACACTCCATTTGCCTTATGGTCGGTCTTATTCACCAAGGGCTTATCTTCTTGGCCTGACCATGAGCTCAGTAGAAAGGCAATAAATAACCACTTAAATAGAAAATAGACCTGAAGAAGCTGTGACTTGCCCAAGGTGGCAGAGCAGGGTCTGGACTGGCACCCCCATTTTGTCATTAAGCCACTGTCGTTTCCCTCAGGTTGATGGACAAGACCCTGTCAAATAGTATTCAATTTGATTTTATATTAAGGGGTTTGATTCTCTCTCTTTTTTTTTTAAGAGAGAGAAAGAGAATTGATTTTATTTAGTTTGGCATGTGGCTTTTGTTGCTCCAACATTCATTGTGTACGTGGTGCTGGGGTTCAAACCTGCATCCTTGTGCATGCCAGGCAAGCACTGTAACCCCTGAGCCACCTCTGCAGCCCCAAAGGTTTTGATTCTTAATGAGGACACCTTTCTGTTGAGAAGGAGACACGAAAATGCCCAGGAAATAAGTCCTTCTGGAGACATTGATTCTTTGAGATGATGATGATGGTGGTGGTAGAGGTGGTGATTGTGCACTGGGGATTGAACCCTGGAGTGCTTTACCACTAAGCTACCTTCCAATCCTTTCATTTTTTTAAAAATTTGTGAGACAGGGCCTCATGAAGTTGCTGAGGCTGCCTTGAACCTGGGATCCTCTTGCCTCATCCAGCCTCCCAAGTCGCTGGGATTACAGGTGTGCACCATCATGCCCAGCTTCTGTGAGATTTAATAGTGCTTCTATATTCCTACTCCGCTGCTTGGACCATTTCCCTCTGTTCCCCTTTTCCTCTTTCTGTAATTCTGTGAGTGCAGGTGGTGAAGGCAGGCTTGTGTTAGGTTTCAGACCTACTGAAAACAGCTACAGAAGACAAACCCAGGCTGGATGTAAGTTTATTGGTGGCAAGGTGGTTTCTCTAGGGGCTGATGCATCAACAGGAGCTCAAAAATGAACGAATGGTGACCATGGATGTGATACTTCAGTGGGTTCAGAGCAAACCTGCAGTGCTCGGCACAAAGTAGGCAATTATATTTTGATGAATAATACTTTTAGGAGTATTCATTTGATGAAATAATAGGTCAGGAAATGATGCGCACCACAGCTTGGTCTTATGGCCTCGTGGCGAGACCCCCACCCCAGTCTCTGCTAACGTAGGGGCCAAGACAGTTCTTGCTTTCCGTCTTCAGGTCCCAGGAATAGAACTCACCGGTGGGTGGGGCCTGGAGAGTTGCGCGCGCAACCACTCCGGGGCAGGTTGGGTGCCGGCTCTTCCCTGGCAACGGTTTGTTTCTAACAACCGGGAGGCTGTCCAGGTGAAGCTTGCCTGGGGATCGGCTCCTGCCATGAATCCGTCAGGGTCCATGGCGGTCCTGGAGCAGACCGTGGATGACCATTTACCCACCCCGATTCTCGGGCCCTCGATATATTCTGATAACCCGCAGGAGCGGATCCAGGCCCGGCGACTCCGCATCGCTGCGCGCCTGGAATCCCGGAGGCGGTGAGCAGGGGCTGGGCGGGTCTTGCGGAGAGCGCAGGGTGCGGGTGTGCAGAGCCTGACGCGGTGCTGGAGTGAGGGTGGGAGCCGCACGGTGAGGGAGCGTGTGCCCTGAGTGTCAGGGAGAAAACATTTCTTCCAGAAGGTTCAAGCAGAGTATGGGATATTATAACATTCAACACCCCGTTGTAAAGTCAAAGCTTCGGGAGCCACGACCCGCCCTCAGGGGTCTTCCTTCCTCCCCGGCCTTAGGCCGGTCTCTGTGGCTTATCTGGTCGAGTGACACAAGCCCTCATTCCCGAAGGGACTGAGACCCTGATAGCCATACCCTTCTCAAGCCAGTGTTCCTGCACCTGCCCTTTCCCAGCCACCATGGCTAAGGGAGGACCCCTGAATTCCTCCTGCCCTCATTGTGTAACAGCACTTTGACCTTCTCCTGGTCAGGGCCAGGTGCCCTGCAGAGACTGTGACTTCTCTTCTTGTCTGCTGGTCATTGGACACAAGGAGTCTAAGGTGGCAGCCAAAACCTGTAGTTCAGTTGGATCCTTGCTCTGCACCTTGGCAAGAGCACACTCGTTTGGGAACCAGGACTTCTGACCTGGTAGACACCAGAGTTGTGAAGACAGGAAGCTCAAAGTTCCTACTAAGTCATTAAGAATGATAAGTGGGGCCATTCCACTGCTATAAACTGGTTGCACGATCCATTTACCTCCACGAGGACAGAGTCATATGGAATTCTCTGACTCAGCGCAGCCATGGCACTCCATTCTGGGGTGTGCATTGTCTTTAAGCTGGAGCCATCCCAGCATGGGCAGGCTGGCTATCTGGGATGGTAGGGCAGTACTCATGGTCCCATTTATGCTCCTCTTTTGCATATGAATCCAATCACCTGGTCTAATTATTGTGCAAAAGTCCACTCTTGAGGATCAAGCCCTCCTCAAGCCACTGGGGAGGCTGAGGCTCTGTAGGTCACTTTTCCTTCCATACAAAGTCCATGGCCAGTTGCCTCTCTTAAAGTTCTGCCCATCAGGAAGACTTTTCTTTACTGTTTTCCAGGGCTATCTTGGAGTGGGGCTATAAAGCAGCTACTCCTGTTTTCAGCCGGAACCCACAAACCAAGCCTATTGATCTATTTCCCATTTATTCAGCTGGTCATCTGCAACTCCTCCTGAGCACCGGAGGGGCGCTGTTGCAACCGTGCTGGGTGCAGGGAGCTGTCTTGTGACCTTTGGTCCTGCTCAGGCTCGATCTCCCATCTGCCATTTCCATCTTACAACAGACTGCCACCAGGTCTGCCAGACTTCGTGTCGTGTGGGATCTGATATACTGAGCTCTTGATATATAGTTCTGGATGCTTGCTTACTTGGCATCCCTTGTTCAATTATTCTCTCTCTACCTGAGAAAGAAGCTTGCCAAGAGCTGTTTTTAATATGGTGTATAATGCTTTGCTACAGATGGCATGGCCTTCCTCTAGAATTCCAGGCCCTGGGCCATGATTCTCCCACTGGGGACTTGCTATAAATTCTACATGGCATCTTTGCCACCACTGATACCTCCAAATCACAGGGTCTGCTGGATCCTGTGGCCCAGGTCACCTGGCTGCAGAGTCTCTTCCTGTTCCAGGCACCACTCAAAGCTGGTATCTTTTTGTGTCAGCCTAGAGAATATTCTTGAATGTGGAAGGTGTTGCTGCTAGGAATTGAAGTGTCCTAACAGACATCGAGTTTCCTTCTTTGTAGTAGAGGATGAAATATGCAATAAATTGTATGCTTTTGAAATTTGGGGTGATCTTAGTGTGCCATTAACCACTGGATCACTAAGAACTTTAATGTTGTTTCAGGCTTCTGAATCTTCATAGGGGCTTATCACCCACCCTCTGGAGCCAGCACATCTTACCAGGACTTGAAGTGTATTGCCATCTCTTGGTCACTAGGGTGCCATCTGGCACACTTTTTCTGTAAAGGGCCAGATAGTATTTCAGGGTTTTTTGGGTCATATGGTCTCTGTCCCAGCAGCTTAACTTGGGCATGGCTGAATTCCAACAAAATGTTACTTATGGACATTAAACTTTGAACTTCATATAATGTTTATATATATCACAAAATATGAAGTCTTTTTTTTTTTTTTTTAGAGAGAGAGAGTCAGTTTTGTTTTTTCGTCTTTTTTTCTTCCACTGAGTTGTGTTTATGGTAGAGGGGATTGACCCCAGGTCCTCATGCATGCCAGGCAAGCGCTCTATCGCTGAACCACCTCTCCAGCCCTGAAGTCTTCTTTTGATTTAAAAAATTATCAAACTTTATTTTTTAGAGCAGTTTTAGGATTGCAGCAAAATTGAGCAGAGAGGACAAAGTTCACATATATCCCTTGAACTCACACATGCCAGATTTGACCCACACACAGGTCATAGTTGGCTGACCCAAGGTAATGGATCATTGTGATATTCTGTGGAAGATCCAAATGTCCTTGATCTATTCTGAATATGTCGTGACAGAGAATTACCTTTGCCCTGTGTATATTATTTTCTGTTCTATGTACATGTGAATGTTCTGATCCTTCTTCCTGATTAAGGTAGAAAAGAAAACAACCCAATTAGTGGCCACATTCCCTTGCCTGATGCCATACTAATGTGCTCTAGCCAAGAAACCACACTTGCACGGCAGCTTGATTGCTACTTGGTTGAGCTAAGAGTAATTGATAGCCATTTTCTAGAACTCAGCCACTGACTATAGAGGCCAGACCTGAGAATTGAGTGGAGATTTGACAGGGATCCCCACTACCTGCTGCTCCGGGCTGTGATGTTTATTTACTTAGGTGCAGTTCCAGAGGCATCCATTTAGCCTTCCCCACTATGAGAGTTGTTACCCACAGGCCAAGGACCTACTGTGAATGTTCTCAAACTTCTAAGTAGTCAATTGCATTATACTTTTGATGACCAGAGAAATGACTCCTGCTGAGTCCATAAACCTAGGAGATTTTCTATGAGCAGGACATTGGGTCCTGTGTACCCTCACTCTAGTGGGGTCTTGAGGTGTCAGTGGTAACACAGATCCTGTTCTAATAGTCCCATAAATATCTGGCCATCCCCCTTTCCTCATAATAGTCCCCTGAGCAGATGACCATAGGCTACTCTGGGAATGGACAGGGGACTTCATTACAGTATATATTTACCATTGTGTTTCAGGTCCTTCCTCCTTGGGGCCTTGTCACCTCTTTAGTTAATAGATCTGGGTCTGAAAACTGGCTCAGGTTCAGGAATTGGGCGAGGGATGGTGACTTAGCCTGTGTAGCCATTGCTGCTTTCTTTGTTAACATACATGAGCTGTACTCTTGTTGATGGCCCTTCTCTTTTGCCCCAAATGATGCCATATTTAACCATCTCCATACTCTTTGTGGGTCAAGCCCTTGGTTGCAGGTGACCTTGGCAGTTGTGATGGGGATTCATTGATAAACAAGACAAATGCAATATTTTTCCTCAGGAAACTTACATTCTAATGAGGGGGACAGGAAACATAAAGTCCAAGGAAACAAGATAGCAACAATACAGCTATGAACTTTAACAAGGGTCCTAAGGAAAACACTCAAAGAGCAAAGATGGAGAATAACAGAAGTGGGACCTAAAGGTTGGTAGCTAGAGAGGGTGCCTGAAGAATGAGCAAGAAGGTCACGAAGAGCTGGCCTGGGCACCATGCTGTGAGGAGCTCCTTGACTGCGCCAATGGGGGTGTGATGTGGGAAAAGGCCATAGCTTTTTTTTTTTTTTTTTTTTAAGAGAGAGGGACAGTGAAAGAGAGAGAAAAACAATTAAAAAATTTTATTTAGCTTTTCATGTGGCCTTCATTGCTCCGAGACTTCTTTGTGTATGTGGTGCTGGAGTTTGAACTCATGTACTTGAGCATGCTCTGGCCCCAAGCCCAAGCCATGTCTTTTAGCAATGCATACCGAAGTGATGGTGAGTGGCAGGATATCTTTGATCTGCTTTAACATAGTCCACCTCCTCTCCAAATTCCCCCAAATAGGAGGAAGGATAGAGGAAACAGATCAGCCATGTCTTGAGGGTTGTTAAGGCTGGAGGATGGAGTGTTACACATTATTCTCATTCTTTCAAATTAAATGCTTAAAAAGGAAACAGAAAGAAAAAAAGAAGCGGAGGAAGGCCATTTCAGGTCTGGCACAGTGCACTCAAAGGCCTTGGGATGGGGAGCCCCTCCTAGCACAGGGGTTGAGGGAAGCCCTGTCTTGCTGGAGCGCAGTGAGCGGTGCAGAGTGGCCAGGAGCATGATGATGGGGGAGGGGGATGGCCAGGGGCCAGTTCAGGCAGGTGTTCAGGGTGGACTTTACGTGCAATGACAACATATGGAAGGCTTTAGCCTGGGGAGCAGCTTGGTCTGAACGTCACCTTCAGATCACTCTGGTTGCTCTTTGGGGGTTGGTTTGGAGGAGCCAGAAGTAAAGGTGAGGAGACCAGTTGGGGGAGGTTGCTTTGGTTCCGGTGAGAGATGAGGTTGGTCTTGACTGTTAGTGGCAAATGGATTTGAAGTGAAGTAGAGGTACTAAAGACCTCGGAGTTGGAATTGACTGGGTTATGGATTAATTGGCTATTTGAGTAAAAAGACAGGTAAAAAGAAAAAATGGTTTGGCAACTGGTAGGTGATT